>ML803842.1:186645-198812 GCA_009831015.1 Picea engelmannii | reverse complement strand
TTGGAATGATGGATTGTAAGTCCATGGACACTCCTATGAATGCAGATATAAGAAAAGTGAAAGTTCCAGATTCTGATCCAGTAGATCCATCTCTATATCGACAACTAATTGGGTCATTGATGTATTTGGTAAATACTCGACCATACATGTGCTTTGCCGTGAATACACTAAGTCAGTTCCAGGTGGAACCAAGACATGAGCATTGGATAGCTACAAAGCATGTATTAAGATATATTCGTGGAACAATAAACTATGGTTTGAGATATACCACATCTAGTGATATACAACTTCATGGATTCACAGACTCAGATTGAGCAGGAAGTGCAGAAGACAGAAAGAGCACTTTAGGTATGTGTTTTAGCTTGGGCTCCGCTATGATATCTTGGGGCAGCAGGAAACAGAAGTCTATCGCACTCAACACAACATAAGCAGAGTATATCGCAGCATGTGAAGCATGCACTGAAGCAATATGGTTAAGGAAGTTAATCTCCGATTTATTTGATCAGATTCCAAAATCGACCATAATGCATTGTGATAATTAGAGTTGTATAAGATTATCAGAACATCCCGTATTTCATGAAAGGTTGAAACACATTGAGATAAAATACTACTTTGTTCGAGATAAATTCCAGGAAGGAGAGGTAAAGATCGATTATATCCCCACTGACGAGCAGACAATAGACATTCTAACAAAACCTTTATCCAGAATAAAGTTTTCATATTTTCGAGAGAAGATGGGGATCATGGAAATAACTCCCTTAGCTGAAAGGGAAGACTCTCCAGGTTAGGAGGGAGCACTAAAAATATTATTGAAAATATTGTTGAAAAATATTATTGAAACATTTATCTTTGTGATTGAAAAATAGTCCAGATTGGACAGATTCTTTCCTGTTCGGAAAGTGGATTGAGATTTCTGACGGACAACAATTTCTCATTGTGGTTAACATGGGAAATGGTCCAGATCGCTAATGTATCATAGACAACGACTTCCCATTGTGGTTAACATGGGGAGTGGTCTAGGGCAGTCTCTCTTCTTGAGGGTTACTCAAGAAGACTGGCCCGCTTCGCCGGACAATTATTTCTCATTGTGGTTAACATGAGGAATGGTCTATTTTGGAGGTTGATACAGGAAAATCTTTTCCTCTTGTGGTTAACAAAGGAAATGGTTCAGACAATCATTCCTTAGGGTTTATACATTCTCTCTAGGGTGCACTTTGATTAGTGTAGGAATAATGGCCTAGGGTGGGGAATGGTCCAGGCTCAATAATCAGGGACACACATTCCTTAGTGTTTATACATTCTCTCTAGGGTGAACTTTGATTAGTGCCGGAAGAATGGCCTAGGGTGAGGAATGGTCCATGGCTCAGAAATCAGAAACAATCATTCTTCCTTGTTTGAGAAGAATAGGGTAGATAGCCCATTGTTGATGTTCTATACTGAGGGAAGATATTCTTTCAGATCTCACAGATGTGAGTGAAAGATTGGCCCAGATGGTTCAGTTTATTTTAACAATATTTTCTGTGCAGGTTGCCATCAGATGATTGTTATGGAGACTACCTGTCTCCATACAGTAGATATATACTACTGTGGTGGATATGTTCCACTGTTTGTGACTATGTGTCACAGTTTGAGTTGTTGTGTACTACCGTGGATAGACACAGTTGTGTTCTATCAATTGATATTGTACCAGTTGTCATAGGAGATTATCCAGTTGGATAATAATGATGGTGCTCGTGATACTACCAGTTGAATGGTTTGTTTGTGCTCAAGACCATACCTCCCTAGCTAGGAGGGAGTCTTAATATTATGGTAGCTTTGGGAGGTATGAACCTCTATTGTGACCTATGACGAGATTAGAATATTCTGGAAGGAAGCAAAGAAGTAAAGGAAACCCTAGACGAGATGTCGGCTGCAGAAATATAATTAATATGAATTAATTAGTACCCAGAAGGAGAAGTTGGCGCCAGTAAGTCTACTAGAGCCACTATAAATACAGGGCACCAGTCTCTCATTTGATACATTCTCAAAATTGCAGCGAGCCAATTGTGCGCACTACAATTGGCAGTTTTGTGCGCAAGTTTCTGGGGAAGAGTGTTGCGCCAGTTTCCGGGTGGGACTATCTGATTAGCTTTGGTTACTTTTCCTGCTTGGTGCATTAGCCTTGCTTGGCTATTGATTGCTACCAATATTCTTCTCTATCAAGGTCAAGGTGCTCAGAGGGTGGCTTCGGCCTATGGTTGGGTGACAAAGGTATTGTCAATGGTAAAACGAGCACAATATTTCATATTCTAACAGGTTATGGGCCCACACCTCCTTCATTCAGTCTAAACGCTAGAAGGAAGCATAGCCGCTAGGATATTGAGCTTGCTGAGGAACTACCACTAGGGTTACTAGCAGGAGCAGCTTCCAAAGACACTATCGCTAGGGTTACTAGCAGAAGCAGTTGCAGAAAACCTAATCTCATATCTGGAATCTTGTGATGGAGCATCTTTCTCAAAGAGAAGATATTCAGATGTGCCCTAACTCAACGCACATTCTTGGCTCTCTCAGAAGACAGAACGACGAAGTTGAAGTTTTGGATCAAGGCATGACCAGTTACCAGTCAACCAAAGACATGAGTGAAACGATCAGTCTTTTACACTACTCAACACTTACTGGAACGATTGAATATGACATGTGGATAATCGATAGTGGAGCTTCTAGGCACATGACGGGAGATCAAGCCAGAATCTCAAATCTAAATGAGAAGAAGACCTCGTACAAAGTAGAGCTTGGAGACAAAACCACCTACCCCGTAGAAGGATTTGGACAAGCCTCCATCAAAATGAAAACAGGTAACTATGTTCACTTAAGCAATGTTTTATATGTACTTGGTTTAGAAAAGAATCTTGTATCGATATCTTTCCTAGAAGACAAGGGAAACAAAATAGCTTTTTTGGATGGAAATGTGTTGTCATGGAATAAAGACTCCAGCATAGAGAATGCTAGGGTTATTGGAAGTCATGAAGGAAATCTGTATAGACTACTAGAACATAATGAAGAAGCACTCGTACATGACAAAGTCAACCCTAATGAGATTTGGCATAGAAGGTATGCTCACATCAACTATCAAGCATTACCTTTTCTCAGAAAGTTGGTTGAAGGAATACCAGAATTGAAATCTACACATGAAGGAATCTACACATGGGATAGGGAAGCTATGGAGGGTAGTGTGGAGAGGAGAAGAGGTGCGGCCTTTTGGGGGAGGGAGGAGTGGAGGGGCCTCAGTGTGGGGGGACTGTCAATTTTTAGATATTTGAAGGCTTGTAGTGGATCCCATACTAGTAGTGGAATAATGTAATGCAAATTTAGAAAAGATTCAATGGAGGGAAACTATAGATTACCTGTTGGACGATGCATAGCTAATTCCCGATCCTAGGGAGGGAGCTGTCCAAAATCCAGTCGCTCTGAGCCTGATGTCAATCCCTCTGGTGGCTGATGTTCCCTCAATGGGGTTCTTTCAGGAGAATGCTGTGAGTTTGAGGTTGAGAAGTAGTGGGAGAGGTTGACGTTGAGGGAGAAGACCCTTGTTGAAGATTCTTTGTCACTTGGGGGCAAGAGTGGGAGGAGCGTCCACGATGTGGTTGTGGGAAGTCCTTGAGTATGTGCCCATGTGCATGACAATGACGACATCATAATGGTATGCCTTCGTAGTCGAGGATTTATGCCCTAGTGTGGCCCCGATCCATGATATTTAGTTCCTTACGCAACCCTCCTCTAATGTTTAGGGAGACCAAAATACGGGACAAAGACATCTCCCCTGACTCCCTGAAAGAAAAATCCTCGTCCAAGTAGCTGCCCAACATATTCCCAATATCTTGAAAGACCTTCTTGGATCATAGGTGCGGCGGGAGTCCAGGCAGACAGACCCATATTGGAAAGGAACCCACTTGCACGCTTGCTGCATCAAAGGTTGGATCCCAAAGCTTTAGAAGTACTGGGGAAGAGTCAATGGACCAACAACCCGAGAGGGCTCGGGCTGCATCGACAAAAATGATGAGGAACCAACCCCTTCATAAGCAGCGTATTTGAGGAGGTGCAGGTTAGGCTGTGCCCCAGGTGGTGTACACCCAAATTTTAAGTGTTTTCTCGCTGAAATGCCTCTCGTAAACTTTCCCCACCACTGATTAATCCGCTAACCCCAAAACTTCCGCCATTGAGAGGTCCTTGCCCAGGATGAGATTTGATGAGTCCGATACTGCCCCGATACACTTGTTCCTCTTCATGCGCCTGATCGAGGAGTGAGGGTTGGGGCCCTCAGTCAAGCCACTGGGAACTGTATCCCCACTGCCACCATCGTCAATGCAGTCCCAACCATTCAGATTTGTAGGTGGGAGATATGAGCCGATAAAGGCAACTGTTGAGCCTCCAATGATGGCTTCAGATAATAGCCCCGAGTCGGCGTCTGGGAAGAAACAAGATTCTTGGAGTACGAGGTCAGGCTTGTGTGTGCCAATATTTGGCAGTGTTGCCACTAGCTCCTCCAAAGGAGGTCCCCCGCAAGAAGGAGAAAAAGGAGGCGGATTCGGGAGGAAGATGGGGAGGGAGGGAGACTGAGAGACCCAATAGGGGTTGATCTCAGGAGGCGAGTGCCCAGAAAAGGATAAGGAAGAAGTTATGAAAGCTGTCGAGGAGCCCGACTGCTCAAATGTGTCAAAGGGTGGGCTCACCTAAAAACCCTGGGAGGTAGCCCCGAAATAATGCCCTCTGGTTTGCAGCTGCAGTGAGGTAGGGTCGAGAGTTGAGAGAGAAGCTGGAGATCGGGTCAGGGGGAGTATGGAGGACGATGTGTCCTCAATACCCCCCCATAAGGAGAAAACTTGGGATGCCGCCAGGTGCCTGGGGGAGTCAGGATGAGGGCTTCCACCTGTCGGGAACTAGGGAAGGGTTTCTGATGGGTCCAGGGTGTAGTCCACGTCCTCATTGTATGTCGCCATGGACCTGGGGGGTTTGGCTATTGGTGGAGCTAGTTCTAGAGCACTAACATAAAACAGTAGGGAAAAGTCGGTCACCACAGGGGAAGGCTCACTGTTAAGGGAGGCTTGCAGTTAGGGAGGAAAGTGTGAGCAGTTGCAGAAGAAACCACAGAGTGACCCCAGAGCCATCGATCCCTACATCCCTTGAGGTTGACATATGTTATTGGCCAGATCATCCAACTCTATTCATAGGGGTTATTTTGAACGTTATGTTATGAACTTACCATAAATAATACAATAATACATTGAATTCTTGCTTTGAAATGTGGAGCTTTTGTAGAAAGAAGAAATCTATATTTAATAGTTTTCTACAATTGTTTATTTGATTTTTTACATATTCCCCTTTCATAAATTAATGTTTCCTTTCACTTTACATTTAATCATATTTAATATTTATGATAGATTTGAACATTATTTCAATGGGGGTAAGACCTAAGTGATGCTTCTTATTAATATAACAAGTAATATGCGTGGGGGTTTGGCCTTCCTCTCTTTCTTTATTAAAAAAAGACCCTCTCAATGAATGACATAACATAACTTTATAATACTCCTTTTACATACCTTATTAAAAGTGCCCATTATTAAATTTGATACTTATATATGCATGTTTTGAAATTGTTTGTTTTTATAATATAAAGACTTTTCTTTCTATTAAATCATCATGTTTTGTTTTAATAATATTTAAATTTTCATCTTCATTTAATTTAACTATTTTTTAAAATAATATATTTGTCTCTTAATCATGTTTTGTTTTATTAATATTTAAATTTTCATCTTCATTTAATTTAACTATTTTTTAAAATAATATATTTGTCTCTTAAAATGATTAAAAAGAAAAAAAAATAACAAAATAGTTTTAATGTTAAAAATAAAAATCTCTATTTATAGATTTTTTCTTTTTATATAATTTTTATTAAAATTTATAGAGTAAATAATGATTCATGGAAAATAAAATAAAGGATCTATGCAATATGTACAATTTTTTTCCTTTTTATATAATTTTTATTAAAGTTTATAGAGTAAATAATGATTCATGAAAAATAAAATAAAGGATCTATGCAATATGTATTGGGTTATTTCAAAATGGTAAGAATATGGTTGTGAGGTGAACACAACGTTGAGGTTATTTGGAGCTTAGTTTTTTTTAATGAATTAGATTAACATATGTAAAATTTATAAATTTAATTGATTTGTAATGAAAAGTCTATTTCGTCTATTTATAATGAAAATTTAGTTTATTAAATTTGAATTCGTCTTTGAATTGCTCATAGTGAATGTTGTCAGTAGAGGGACCTTGGTATATGGACAACTCTAGCATCTTTATTAAGTTATGAAATCTAGGTTTTAACTTTCACATTTGAATCTTTGATAGAGGTCCGGGTAAGATTGTTTAATCCAACTAGTCATTGCAATTTGCAATGACTTTAGCCTCCATCATGAAATAACATAATTTAACACAAATTTGCAAAAAGAAACACTCAAACGATTTAAATTTAAGGAGATTAAAAGGAAGCAATTGACATGGTTTTGTTTCAATGCTCTTTCATAGCATCTCCTTTGTGATAGTGTGGAAGGCTTTTTTTTTAAACAAACAAACAACACCATATCTCTTTCCCTTTGTTGTACCACACATTTTCTATTATGTGCCTAAGTGTGAGGCAATGGTTGATGGTGGAGTGATTTAGTTGGAAAGTAGCTTGCCCTTTGACTTTTTTTTTTCATTTTCCTTTACCCCTTTGCTCACTTTTTTCTCCATACTCTGTCTTATCAGATTGAAAAACTAAGGCTTGTTTCCTTGTTACTTAGGAACCCCTCTTTGACCATCCTATTGAGTAGGTTTGTGATATGTCCACTAAAGGAACTCTTTTACTATTTTAGGTATTCTTCTTGCATCCCTTATATGTTTTGATTTTCTTGATTCATATTTTTATACTTGCTTGTACATCCTCTTTTGTGAAAAAATCTTCCTTTACATTGATTTTGGGAGGTTACTTTTACTTTGTTGAATTTTCATATAGATTTCTCATGTGAGATAACATTGGGCCCGTGTGATATAATTAGATGCCACCCATTTTTGGGTTTGCAGTTACTTTCAAAAGGCTTTTAGGTTTTCCTCCATCATCTTCAATAGTTCATGTTGTCTTAATCTAAATCCATTATTATGCTTCATCACAATCATACTCTATAGAGTGAGTTCTCTTTGCTTTTATTTCTTCTCTATACATTGCCCTTGTTACCTTACACTTTTCATTGAACTGTGGGTTCATTAGGAAATTATTTGGCATTTCTCTTACATTCCCTAGTTTATTAGCTTTGCAACTTTCAAATGTTATTTGGATTTCCTTCATTATCTCCTTACATTGATTGATTTAATCTTTGGTTCATTCATATAATCTGTTTCGACGCTGAATATTTCTGCATCATTTTCTTTCATAACAACTATTTCTTTTTGTGGTACTTGTGTGTTGGTGCATTATCTCACCAACCTCCATTCACTTAATCTCTATGAACAAGGGGTAATGATTTGATGACATCTCCTTGTGGAAACTATGGATCATGAAAGTTATTATTTTGTCTATTATGTTTGTTGAAATTATTATGTAATCTACTACACCTTAACCTTTTTATGTGTGACACATGGCCTCCCTTGACCCTTTCCATTGTTCAAGGCCATTACATATAATGATACTACATGATTTGCATAAGTGTAGAATTTCTTCACCATAGATGATGCATGTTTTTTATAAAACTTGTATTTGGAGGTTCCCTATTCTTCCATCGAGGTTCTCTACTAGCATTATGTGACCCTTTCTTTGAAGTATTTTCCATACATTAGTAGGTGGTGGTACTTCTCTTCACTTTTTAGTCCACGTCTCCTACAAAAATTTGATTTTGTAGATTTTAACATTCTACAATTATTTACTGTAAACTGATTTTCAGTAAAAGAACAAAAAATATACAATGACAAATACAAACATTACACAAAGATCTTTCCCCTGGAAACCCAAACCGGGAAAACCGACATATTCTATATTCATTCATAGTGATACATTGTTTACAATACAACAACAACAACAACAACAACAACAATAATCGATTTTTAAGGTCACAACCAAGACAAACACCAAATTGGTGTATGAGACCCCCTTCGTCAAGTGATTTGACTAGTAAAGTCTACGAAGGTATACATACCCTACCCCCTTTGGATTTGAACTTGTGACCTCTAGGAGGAAACACATGTTCTTAACCATTAGGCCCACTTAGGCCCTTTCATATAGGAGCCAATGACATCCAAAACCCTAACCCAATGACCTGGATTAGTCTGCAACCCTAATTCATTAACCAAAAATAGAAAACCATCGACAAAAGCCATGTGCTGAAAAACCGTCCAACAATGGAAACGAAAATCGAGGCGACATGAAAAATGAGGAAAAAAATGTGACACATTTCCCGAGGCACATACCTTCAAATTACAAAGAGAAGTTAGACATACCTTCAACCATACCTTTATCGTGTAGTAGTCGAAGACCCTTTTCTCCGATATGCCCCAGTCTTTGATGCCACAACATAACCTTTTCTCCGGAGACTATAGGTGTTTTTTCTTCTTCAACTCCAATATAAGGAACAATGGAACTATTACACCCATCACTAATAGTGCTTCCTTGCAGCTTATACAAATTTCCAAACCGAACTCCCTTCAGCAACACCATTGCTCCTTGAACCATCCTGCCGGTTTCCTTTTCAAATATTGTTTTTACCCTTGTATCGTCCATTTTGCTTACATAAATCAAATTCATGGCCAATCCTAGGATGTAAATAACATTAGGTAGTGTTCTAATCCTTCCATCTATGAGCCTCAACTTGACTTTTCCTCGACCTATGATTCTGGTTGTCGATTCATCACCTAGGAAAACATTATTTCCATCATACCTTTCATATTCACATAACCACTCCCTCTGGGGAGTTGTATGAAAGGATGCACCTGAGTCAACCAACCATGCCTCATGATCTGCATGTGTGCTTGAAGAAGCCAAGTACACATCCCCTCCTTCCTTGGAGGTCTTTTCTTCTGTAGAAGGAGATTTTTTAGATCCCTTCTTTTTCTCAACTTTGGATCTACAATGCTTCTTCTAGTTCCCTTCTTTTCCACATCTCCAACATACCTTTACAAACTTTGAGGGAGATTTAAATCTACACTTAGACTTAGATCTCCCACTTGAGAACTTAGATCTATTTCTTTTCTGGGAGCATCCTCTTGCAAATAATGCATCCGTTCTCTATCCTTCCATGTTCTTCCATCTCATCTCCTCTAACAGCAAGGATGAGACCACTTCATCAAACTTCAAGGCAGTTGTATTACTACCTATGGCCACCACCAGACTATCCCACGAGTCTGGTAAAGAGAAAAGTAAACTGATGCACTTATCTTCATCTGAAATTTTAATCTCAACAGATACTAGAACTGACTTACCACAATATTGAAGGCATTCAAATGATTTTCCACCGAGTCTCCATCTCTCATCCTTGGGTTATACAACTTCTTTCTCAGGAATAATTTATTTACTAGGGACTTAGACTAATACAACTTCCCCAACTTGTAACAACCCTAGTTAAATGATTGCTTAAGGTTTATCAAGTAAAATTAATTATAAATTAACTGTCCTAATGTATTTTAGTTAAACAATGATTATTTATTATTAATAATAATTAATTAATTAATTAATTATTAATTGTTTATATCTGTTGATTAATTAATTAATTAATTAATTAACTCATTAAAGGTTAGGGTAATGAATTAAAAGCTTAATCATTTTTATTTATTTATTTGAAAACTTAATGTATGAAGGATAAGGCATTGAATGGATGGATAGGGTATTGCATGGAGGGATAAGGTATTGAATGGAGGGATAAGGTGGGTGGCATTAAATGAAGGGAGGAGGTAGTGAATGGAAGGAGGATATGAATTTCGAGAGAAGAACTTTTTGAATTTTGGGGGAAAGGGAGCATTTTGACAGCAGGGACTGTATTTTTCTGTTGGGGATATTTTTCTGGTTTGGAGTTTGGGTGGACTGTTACAGGGGTGCACCAGGTTGCTGGGAGTTTTGGACTCGGGGGCCAGGAATCCTCACGGAATCCTGGAGCTAGGGAGCCGGATAGGCTCTACTCCTAGCTGGCAGGGAGGAAGGATTTGGTTTTGGGCAGAGTTTGGGCATAGCAACAACGAGGACAGACGTAGATTGGAGAAACAGGAAACAACATCAGACGGAGGTATGTATTTTCAGGATTTCAGGTGGTTATCATTAAGTTGTTGAATATGCTGTGTTACGTGGTTGTTATGTAATTTATTTTCATGCTGTTAATAAATTTATTTTCTGCAAAATATTAAATGGTTATATGCTGATGATTAAATTGTACAGGATAACATTTATCTATCCTCTATTTTGACTTGCATTTTATAAGGCTCTGGGGTAGAGACCTTACACATGGTATCGGAGCCCTGGTTCTAACTCTTAGAGCCTATGGGCCTTCCCGAAGTAGATATAACAATAACTATAAAAACAAAAATAATTGATAAATCTAATTAAGTTATTGTTTTGGAAAGATCTAAGACATTTTCAAAATTTTAGAATAGGAAAATCTTTGCCAGAAATTTCAAGGTCCCAAATTTTAAATCTAAATGCTTCGACATGATAATTTGAGCATTCATATCCCAACTAGATTGTGTTATCTCTTAGTCCGAGAGTCTATCTAGCTCTCCCTCCTTTTCTACTTGTACTTATAATTTATTATAAGAAATAAAAGAGAAATAATACTAAACTAATATATATATATATATAATCCCTGTGTGTGAATATTGTTCAAGCGTTCCAAAAAAATTTAACTGTTTTTAAAAAAAAACTGTTGGTTTTATACCTAATCCAGTCCTTAGTCGAGTCAAGGCAGAGGTTGCATCCAAGGTTATGTGATACGTATTACTGGGCCCTATCCTTTATTTGTATTCTTACAAGTCCATGAGCCAACATAACACACATAGCACCAAATCCAATGCCCAATACTAAGCGTTAACCAAAGAGAGGAGTAAAAGCCACGAGATATGTTTCGAATTTCATACTGAAACTATGACAATATTTCTCTTGGAAACCTTGAATCACCACACACACAGAATCCGAGTCAGATGAGGAAAGATTAGCAAATTTCGTAAGACCCAGATGAGGAACAAGTAAACAAATTTAGTAAGACTTGGAGGGTCAACCGGTATTGAACCTGCGACCTCCGCATTAACAAGCAGACGTGCTAACCGTTTCACCATGCGTCATAGACATAGGAGAGAAACTAGTAGCAGATCTAGCCCAAAAGAGAAGGGTCGGACCTAATACAGAAATAAAACAAAAAAATAAATGTAATTTTCTACCGAGCCAATTGACTGTGGGCTCTAAAAATCTAGTCTCAAGAAAGAAGCAGAACATACTTGCCAGAAAAAAAAATGGGCCACATAACCGGTGGATTTAAGCGGATTGAGATGGGTTATGCCAAGATGACTTGGTATTCTGCAAAAGCTGACGATTTTGAACTTACCCAGGTGGGGTTTTGAGCCTACAAACTAACTTGTGCATAGAATGAGGCCAAATATACGCAAACCCACAAGTGAAAGCTCACTCTATGCAGAAAATATAACAGATTTCAACAGGCCTGCTTGAGATGAGATGAAGAAGTCGGTGATAACTTACTGTCAGCAGCACAACACAACATTCAAGCCAGCGCCGAACACCATACTGTAACTATTTCAACACAAGATCAAACACACAATACATAAAATTCCATGCAATATCATACAACAAACAAGCCGATGCCCAAGTCAAACGCCAAGCCACCGAGGAGCAGAGGGAACGCGCCATGGTGCTTGACGCACCCTCCATTCTTGGAACTCATGGATACCAGGGTTGACCGAGCAGAGGGATGGCCATGGCCGCGGGCCTCATCCTTCACCTCTGCAGAGCGTTTGATGAAAAAAAAACGAGAATGAAAAGGGTCGAGTGAGGCTAGGGTTCGAGGAGATAAAGGCGAGAAAAATTTAGGGTTGGGGATGAGAGCCCTGGGAAGGAGGGCACGTGGACCTCATGCACCCACGATGCCTGACTTCAAATAAAAAAA
>ML803842.1:127948-179724 GCA_009831015.1 Picea engelmannii | reverse complement strand
ATATGAATATTCATAATTATGTAACTAAACTACAATTGTCTAAATAACATTATTGAGCTAGATAATTGTAATTAAAGGATTTCGCAAACACTTGATTGATTTATTGTCTTTTATAAAATGAATAGTCTTGTTGAATGGATTGGATGCATATGGAAATTACTATAGGGATGATAGTTATTGATATTAGTACATGAACGAGACTTGCATGTACTAGTTACATATGCATTTCTTGCACATGTACACTAGTATGAATGAGTTTCTTGGCTTACTTACTAATAATGACGGTTATTTGTTATGAATGTGTGAACCATGTTTCTTTTCCCTTGTATCATAAAATACTTTAACTTCGGGACGAAGTTTCCTGAAGGGTGGGTGTATGTAACAACCCTAGTTAAATGATTGCTTAAGGTTTATCAAGTATAATTAATTAAATAATTAACTGTCCTAATGTATTTTAGTTAAACAATGATTATTTATTAATAATATTAATTAATTAATTATTAATTGTTTATATCTGTTGATTAATTAATTAACTCATTAAAGGTTAGGGTAATGAATTAAAATCTTAATAATTTTTATTTATTTATTTGAAAACTTAACGTATGAAGGATACGACATTGAATGGATGGATAGGGTATTGAATGGAGGGATAAGGTATTAAATGGAGGGATAATGTGGGTGGCATTAAATGAAGGGAGGAGGCGGTGAATGAAAAGAGGATATGAGGGGGTAGAGGCATTCGAGAGAAGGACTTTTTGAATTTTGGGGGAAAGGGAGCATTTTGACAACAGGGACTGTATTTTTCTGTTGGGGATATTTTTCTGGTTTGGAGTTTGGGTGGATTATTACAGGGGTGCACCAGGTTGCTGGGAGTTTTGGGCTCGAGGGCCAGGAATCCTCACGGAATCCTGGAGCTAGGGAGTCAGATAGGCTCTATTCCTAGCTAGCAGGGAGGAAGGATTCGATTTTGGGCAGAGTTTGGGCAGAGCAACAACGAGGACATACATAGATTGGAGAAACAGGAAACAACATCAGACAGAGGTATGCATTTTCAGGATTTCAGGTGGTTATCATTAAGCTGCTGAATTGTTGTGTTATGTGGTTGTTATGTAATTTATTTTCATGTTGTTAACAAATTTAATTTCTGCAAAATATTAAATGGTTATATGCTGATGATTAAATTGTACAGGATAACATTTATCTATCCTCTATTTTGACTTGCATTTTATAAGGTTCTGGGGTAGAGACCTTACACAACTTATCCCATAAATCCTTGGATTTATCTTCCTCTAACACATTCAATAATACTGAATCTGAGAGACATAGTCAGATTGTGCTATTCGCCTTTCGATCCAACTTTTTCCAGTCATCTGTTGAAGTTCATGTAGGTGCAGTACCTAGATCCACCGCGATTCACTGATCTCTGTCCAACAACAGATCTTCCATCTTGAGATTCCACAACTCAAAACTTTTTGATCTCCATTTTCGAACTTCTCTCCATTTCTTTTCACCTGAAAAATCAATACCACAAATCTCCCACTGTAACAAGGCTTATCACAGTCCCGAGCCAAACCCTTGACCACAAAGGCGTCCCCTTGAAGCCAACAAAGCTCTGATACCAAATGTAGATTTTAACCTTGTACAATTATTTACTTCAAATAGATTTTTAGTAAAAGAATAGAAAATATACAATGGAAAATACAAACATTACACAGAGATCTCTCCCCTGGAAACCCAAACCGGGAAAACCAACATATTTTATATTCATTCATAGTGATACATTGTTTACAATACAATATACATATAGGATCCAATGACATCCAAAACCCTAACCCAATGACCTGGATTAGTCAACAATCCTAATTCCTTAACTGGAAATAGAAAACCATTGGAAAAAACCATGTGCTGAAAATTTGCCCAACAATGGACATGAAAATCGAGGCAACATGAAAAACGAGGAAAAAAATGTGACATGTTTCCTCAGGCAAACAAAATTTCTGGGGGCACTGCCCCCGAACCCCTAAAGGGAGGGTCTGGCGCCCCCCCCTGCACACCCGACGCAATGTACTAGACACTAGGACTAGGTTTGCAAAGAATATAACACATACCCAACATATTTAAGAGGGGCGAAGTAGAATGTTGCTAGGAATGTGGTAGTGCTTCCCTCTTGTATTTTGAGCTAGACATGTTGATATTTTGTTGATTTTTATGAACTTCATGTTTTCTTGCAACTCATCTTTTGTAATGCATGCAATCCCCCCATGTCCTTTATGATTACATGATGAAGTAAGTTTTGAGATAGCCATATTTCATGTCCATGAATTTCTTGAATTCTATAACCTTTGTGTTTACGAGTTTCCAACTAGTGCTATACTGTCATGTCCTCTTGTTAGTGGGAACAAACTATAAACCCTCCTCCAAGGGTAGCAGCTTCTATTCTATACCATTATTTTTAGTTTTCCTTGGGTCACATGGGGCTACATCTCCTTATTTCATATTGTGCCTCTAAACTCTTCAATATTGAGTTTTTTGTTCCAAAGGACAACCCACTTTCCTTGGTTCCTTACTTCCTTCACTAAGTCCCCTTTTGTCTTGTTGGATGTGTGCGAGATCCACATCAATAAACCATTTGGACCGCTTTAGACTTCATTTTTTTTCATAGGATTTGAACCCTGTCTTGTTTGTTATGAAACATGACCTTTTATGTTATTTCTTTACCTTCTTAGATCCATTGTTTTTCCACCCTTTATGTTGTCTACATTGGGCATACCCAGTGCACGATATCTCTTAATAATCTTGTCATTTTCCATGTGTCTTCCTCATCGTTGTTTCCCTTCACTCCTTTGACTATAATGTCCTTGGCCATGCTTTATCGATCATGCTCTTCAACGATAACAAACCACACTTCTTGGATGTAACCATCTTTCCTTCCTCAACCTCTCTCCACTAAGTGCATGCTATCTCTGCCCAAGTTTTGGTATTCTTGAGTTATTTTTTGAAATCAATTTCCACTTAATTGGCCATATCCAATGATGTTTGCATTTTTTCAATCACTATGTTTTCATACCATCTACATCTTCACAAACCAAATAGTTAAATTGTTGCAGGAAGAGAGTCTCTTCTCCAATAAATAAGAAGGTCTCATACATCAAATTAGTGTTTGATTATATCTAACCTTAAAAATAATTTATTATTATTATTTGTATGTGATCTCTATAAATTGTGTTTTTTTATAATTATATTATATTTTTATATTCACTATTTTTAAAATATTTTCCTTTTATAATTTCTAGGATTTTTTTTAATTCATTAATAAGTGTTAATTAGATAAAGATGCAAAAGGAAAATCAAAGAAAACCAATGTTCAACATAAAATAAAAAACATGAACAAATATCATAAAAAGTTCATAACTTAAGGAGGAAAAACTCAGAACAAAATTGTTTTCTCTATAGTTATTGTGTAAGTTCATGATTCAAAATTTTATAAAATTTTAAATTTTGTTTTTGGTGAATGGTGTAACATGTATAGTTATTATGTAAGTTCATGATTCAAAATTTTATATTGTGATTTTGGCGAGTGGTGTAACATGATATGTTATGTTGCAAGGTGTATATATTATGAGATTGTATTTCATGTTAGCTTTTTAATCAATTAGAAAATGTTATTTTTCATCTAATTTCTTTTATGAAATTAATCAACATTATCCATTATAAAATGAATTTTTGTAATTATCATGTAATTAAATAATGCCAATTCACCCATTGACTTTGAGTTCTAGGGTGTAATGTGCCCTTCGACTAGTAACCTAAAGGTCTTTGTTGGCACGTATGGCAACTACCACAAAGAGCCATAAAACACAAATGTTAGAGCCATGACCACCAACCTAGTTGGTGTTGTCAAAATGTTCCTCATAGGCTTAGCATCAACAAATTCATGCCCAAGTGAACATTAACAACAACAGAGTTTGAATCTTGCAAGAAAATATAAATGAAGCGTTATATGTTAATGAATTACCAAAATCCATGTTGGATCCTTCGCCAACAAAGATAAAGATGAGCATCAAGATACCCTTTGTAAGGTAAACCTCAAGGGAGTTGGGGTGGATGACAACCTTTTACCTCCCCACTTCAAGTCCCTAGAACAACATTACACTTATAATGATGATAACCAAGAAATCCGAGAACTTATAACCTACAAACAATACCTAATTGCAGAGGCAATTTCCCTCCCTTTTATTAGTTTCTTCTCTAGTTAGGCAAAGGTAGATTCCCTCCCTTTAATTAGTGTTTTATCTAGTTAGTCAGAGGGAGGTTCATCTCTTGTTTCATCTTTCAACTTTCTTAATCTAAATGTTAACCTGTGGGCCCTAAGATAATCGGTTCTAATTTCTATTTGCTATAAAAACTCGCTAGCTAAAGAGCAAGAGTATTGTTTTGTGAGTAGGTAGTCAATTCTAATTTCTATATGCTACAAGATATTAGAAAATAATGAGGAGAGGTTACTTGAGAATCATGATTCTCTTGTTTCAATGTTATCCACACCATAATAAAGATTATTTACATATATTAGTGAATGGCTTCAAAATCACTGCCATATTCTCAATGGAGCTATCCTATGGATGGAAGAAAGGGGTTTTGAACTTTGGACATGTGAGAGAACACAAATGGTAATGATGAGATATAAGAACTTGTCTAACAACTATCTGAATCACCAAATGTCATCGAGGAGACCAAGGCTTGAGTAATAGATAATGCCCATATAAACCTAGGCCTAGGGAAGGTTTCTACAGACCACGCTAAACAATAAACCTAATTTCTAACATATAATAAAAGACAAAATCTCCCGAAACTGGATGTCCACCATTCGACCCGATGCTTTATACTAATTCCCATTCCACATCATTATTCCTCGTTTGGGTAATAGGACAATAAGCACTTTAATTTATTCTATAGACATTCTATGTAAGACCATTTTAGTTCAACCTGAAATCAACGAACATCATATGGTAATCTCTTTCACTTCACTTGTACTACTTGTACTATGAGATTTTAGCCCCTTTCCCCTTCTCGTTATTGATCTCATCTTTATAAATTAGAGACATACATTAATTCACATTCAGATAGGGATTACCCTGTATATATTTAGTCGGCATAGTCTAAATGTTTTAAGTTTTTGACTTTTCGATCTGGATCTAGCAATGCAATTGTTGGCGAACTCACAATTTTATAGTGTTTCTAAATGCTTAAATCGATTCAACGTCTTCAAAAACCCAAAACACCCAGGATATGTAATCTCAATTATTGAAATATACAATTTTCTAAATCTCTAACCAAATGATAAACAAAATTTATCAGAAAAAAATACCCATAAAGAATAAATGAGGTAAGGTAGGCTCGATCAGGATGACCTTGTGATGCAGGAGCATTTCCCATCAGAAATTGATCATTTTGAGAAGACCTAGGAGGGTCTTAGAGTTTAATAGAGGGAGTGGGTTCCCTTAATTAAATTATTGTATTTTCCTAAGTTTTAATTGGATTCTAGAAGGGTTTTTAAAAATGAATTTGTTTGGAAAAATGCCTTGTAATGTAATCAAATATGCCTTTAGTAGATTTCAATGATCTTAGGATTAAGTTGCAGATTTGTGGAGAGTAATTAGGATCTTAACAAATTTAGTATTTTTTACTCCTTTTATTGTGTAAGCCTACGAGCACAAGAGGTGGCCAATTGGATAAGAATCTGGACAAAAAGAGAGCGTGTCCAAATAAAAGAAAATTAGGCCAAAGAGGGAGAGAGAATTGAGAAACGGATCAGATTGTGAAATAGAGCTTGAGAAATGATCGAAATAGGAAATTTGTGTTTTAATAAACCAATGGTGGTGATCGAATCACATGGCAAGGTGAGTGGTGGGCAGTTGATATATCGTTTATAATCAGGGATCAATGATCGTAGCAGGTTGAAGGAAAAAGAAATTGTGACCCTTGATCACCAGGGATCGATGATTGAGATTGATCTATCAGATCAGGACTCAAAAACAAAAAGAAATGCAAAGTTAGAAGTTCTATGGGGTTATACTCCAATGGGCGATATATCAATTAGCAAAAGAAATAGTGATACTAAATCAACAGTGGTGATCTAATCGTGATCAAGATCAATGGTGGATATGGGAAGGTCCCATATCAACTCAGAACAATAGTTTTCATTTGTTTTGATAGATAGCCAATATGCAATGGAGTGATATCTGATATACGGTATGGGCGATACCCAATATTGGTGATAGGATATATGCATTGGCGTGGACACTGAATCATCGAGATGTAATGGTTTCACAACAAGATTATATATTAGGACCCAAAGATTGTTGAAAATCCATTGTATTATAACATTGATACCTGATACTCGATAAACGCCTAGTTATAACCCACAGTCTTGTGGAGGTTTAGTATTGAATGCTAATATATGTTTTGTTTAAAGAATAAGCCTTAGTACTCGTGTTTAAATAATAGTCTTTTTCAATAGGATTGTTTGGTGATGGTACAATATTATTAAAATTTCTATTCTGTTGCGTATAGAGTTAATAAAGGGATTTACCAATATGTTTTCCCACGGGAGTGGATGCATTTGAACCAGTTCCATATTAATGGCATTTGGGTTCCAAAGAAGTGGATTACTTACAATTAATGAACGTGATTAAACATGCCCTACCTCCTTCAAGTGGTATCAGAGCGTAGAAACACTCTTTGAGAAGAGAAACATCTTGCTTGCATTGATAAAAGAGTAAACAATGGAGCAACTTCAGATTGAAGAAGCATATCTCGCTGATCCAGGTGGATCTCGGTGGCCAACCACCTTTTCCACTGAATCAACATTTCGAGCCTATGGTTTTGATAAACCATGATATTCATTGTTGTGCTACTTATATGTTTAGTATAATGCACTCATTAATTATCAATCCCGGATTCGTAATCAACAGAGTTACAAGACACCAGTAAGAAAGGTAATTTCTAATGTCACGAGTATAGAATTAAACTAGATTATGCATGCTGGAAACAAATCAAAATAGAAAACTGCAATGCACTTTGGTTGTCTTTCACAGAGAGGCTATCCATTCCATTATGGCACATGCAAGTATGAGATGGAATTGGTTTGACAGATCAACTCTGCTATCTGACCCAGAAAACTAACTATGCAATCCACACTTCGGAAGGGAAATCACACCTCAATCATCAAAGCATAGCATGGGTAGTTCAATAGTTAATATGTTGGTTCTGTTGTGGTTCATAATGAACTTCACTAGTTCTTATCCAAATAATTTTGACTATTGCTGCCAACATCTATGATCACTCAAGGAAATCAAATTCATGAGAACATAAACAGGGCATATGCGAAAACAAAGCAAGTAAAGATTTCTAAGCAATTGTATAATGGAAATCCTAGTCTAAGCTGTTCTGCTATTATCTAACAGAGTTAAAGCTTTAGCTAATTTAATGTTTATACTACTGAAAACAAATGCTAATGATAATCTACGAAAAGGCTGACCTTTGTTGGGCGGTGGGCCCTTGCCGCTTCAACAGGTCAGCTACTGAAGTCTACAAGAGGCTTGTCTTCAACACAGACATTACTCTCACTCACATTTCAAAACATAAAATCAAAACTCTTGTTAACAACTCAACTCATACTTAATCATAGATAATCAGAATATGGAGATAAATGACATTCCACTAATCTTCACTCAGAATATGTTCTGTACTATCACACGCTGCTTCACATATTGATAATATGCTAATTCTCCTACACTTCTACCATCCTTGCCACGACTATTTAATAGTCTGGATCGTGAAACACAAGGAGGCGAAGTGATTTGCAAATCAATCAGTTGTTGAATTCAATCATTCGGTTACATCTTTAGCTTCATCCTCATGACACGAAGTGCATGAGGATGAGGCAATCAACAAACTATTCTTATCATAACTTTGCTAAAGCAAATAAACGTCCACCAATTGGCTTAGGCGAGATCTAGAACTTAACTTAGTGCATTAGGATCTTCCATATTAGTACCAGATCGTAACAGGTAGATGGTACCGGATCATGACAGTGCAAAAAAGGTGGTACCAGATCATGACAGTGTGTGGCCGTTGGTACCGGATCGCAAAAGGTAATATTTTAGTACCGGATTCAGACAACAACAGTCTTGGTGCGTAGGTACCAGGTGGCTGAGCTGGTATAGGAACGCTGGATATCTAGAGGTCAAAGATTTATATATGACAAATCAAAGCATTAGTACATGAAATATTTAATTCCCTAACTCAATAAACCACAAAATGCATGAATTAACCATACTTTACCTTATGACCTTATTACTGGTAAATGGTAGCGTTCTTGTCATTCACTCAAGCTTTAGGTAGGCCAAAAAGGTATAGGTGAAGAGTATAATAGGGTAATGGGAATGTCAATTTCGGGTCTCAACATTCACCCTTTTGATAGGGAATGGAATGCAATACTATCTTCATTTGTTAATTACAAACATCATGTAATGATTTCCTAGTGGTCTTATGTACATTCCTAAAACATAAAGTTAATGCACCAGATCCCATTAAAACTCCGTAGTTAAGTGCACTCGGGCTAAAGTAGTATAAGGATGATAATTCCTAGTGTTTTACATGCCTATGGAATTTTATAAACTTAGATTAATTTATCCCACATGCATCATGAGAATTGTTCTCCTCTAACTCTCTCATATATAATTGAGGTGAAGGAGGCCCTTTAAGCATGCAGTGGAGTGTGATGTAAATCTTGTTGTGAATGAAGCGTAGCCAACATCTCTTTCTTTTCATAGATAAGATACCCCATTCTGTCAATTTGTGTTCAAATGTGTTTTTTTATCTTATTCATTAATAGAAGTTGGATTTCACTGTATTTATGTGTTCTTTGCTATATATTTGTGTATTTCATTGTTATATCTATGTTATATTTCTTCCTTCATGTCGTTCTCAAAATAATCTGGATCAGTGGTATCAGAATAGTCTACTCCTTATCATTTATCATAGTAGGTCCCCGATGAGGTCAGGGTATAGAGAGTTGGGTCTTGAGCTAGTTTCACTTGAGGACAACCTCTCTCACCAGCCCAAGTGACCTCCCATGGAAAAAATAAAAGAGATGACAGAGCAGGAGATCCTTTCAAGGCGTTGCTCGAGGAAGCTCTCATGTGAGAGAGGAACGAGATGATGGAAAACTTCGCTAAGATCCTTTGAAGACTACCGATAGTGGCATCCAAGGCATCTTCGACAAGAAACCATTTTAGAGGTGCGGCGCCCTTCAAGGTACAACTCAATTTTGATGTCCCCTTATTTGAAGGCCAGATAGACGCAGATGCTCTAGAAAAATGGTTGAATTTTCTAGAAGGTTATTACTTTGTCCAAACATTTTCTGATAATGAAAAGATAACCTTTGCACTCCTTAAATCCCTTCCCCATGTCATAGCTTGGTGGGAAGGTTACTGGGAGAGATACACCATGGATGAATCTACACCATTCCGAAGAGAACCCACTTGGGTGACCTTTGTAGATTCCCTAAAGGATGAGTTATACCCTGTCAGAAACTATGATGACCGGTACATGAGATGGATGACTCTGCATCAGAAAAGAGACCAGACGGTGCCAAAGTACACTAACATATTTCATACCTTGCACTCAAAGTTTGGTATCGAATACTCTGAGTGACACCTGGTTTTGAAGTATCATAGTGGTCTAAACATGTACATTCAAATAGAGATGGATTTATTGGACATCTCCTCACTGGGAGCTGCTTATCAGTATGTAGTTAAAATCAAGCATAAATTCAAGCAGTGGAGTAAGCGGGAGTTCGAGTTTGAAAATACGCCACAACAGAAGCATGGAAAAGGAAACCCTAACTCACAAAACAAAGAACATATCAATAAGGAAGGCCAACCCCAAGAGAGCCAGTCCAAGACGAAGACAAATAAGGGTAACGAGAAGTTTAAGAAAGACACCAGAAAGTGGTGTGAGTTCCACAAAATCCCTTAGCACAACATCGACGAATGTCCCTCAAAAAAATCATTGGTGGCTGAGCTCAAAGAAAAATAATCAAAACTCGACTGAGAATTTGGTTCAGAGCATAATAAAGGGAAACATATCATCGATGCATAAACCACTGCTACCATTGCGGCCACAGCAATACAACTAGAAGAACCAGATGAGCTTAAGGAGGGAGATCACCTCTTCCACTCGCAGATGTGGGTAAAGGGGGCCCCACTACATTTCATTGTTGACAACGAGAGTCAGAAGAACCTAATATCAGCTGATTGAAGCTGCCAACGATGCCACACTTCCAACCATACATCGTCAAATGGTTGAGCCAGGGACGAGACATATGTGTAAGCCAACAATGTCACTTTTCCTATGGCATCAAGCTCTTCAAGGATGAGGTAGTGTGTGATGTTTCCCCACTTAAATTCTGTGATGTTCTTTTAGGACAACCATATATGTCGAAACATCATACTGTATATGAGTATCAGCCCTGTAGTGCCATTGTTACTCTGGGAGGTCATATCTATAGTGTACCAGAGGTAGCTCTGACTATTTCCACTCCATTGATCTCGGAAAAGAAATTCCACAAAGTAATATCTCATACCACAAATTTTTTCCTCTTCACAGTCCAATCCAATGGTGAACAACTCACTGTGACCACTACATCCTTGGGCCAAGATGTTTCTATCCATCAAAACCATTTCAATGAGATTATAGAGAAGCAAAAAAAGTGAGAGTCTTCCATATGTTCACCATAGCTCTATTATCCACAACCCTTTTCAGGTGTGCTTGGGGTTCCAACCATCAGCCCCCATTGATATAAATTTTCTTGCCACATCTTCATTGACAGAGTCCTCCCACACTTAGACCAAGGCAGATCATGCAACTAGATTTTTTCAACGGATCCAACACCTCCAACAGGTTCATGACATCCTTCCACAGGAAAAGTACAAGCATGGCATCTACTTCAACAAGAAAAACAACTCACCAAGGTCCAGATTCAACATAATTTTCCCCATCTCCTGAGGGAAGTTGACACAATGGGGACCATTGCTTCCTAAGGGGGGAGGAATGATCTAGGTGGATCTCAATGGCCAACCACATTTTCCAATGAATCAACATTTTGAGCCTATGGTTTTGATAAACCATGATATTCACCCTTTTGATAGGGAATGGAATGTAATACCATATTCATTTGTTAATTACAAACATCATGTAATGATTTTCTAGTGGTCTTATGTACATTTCTACAACATAGAGTTAATGCACTGGATCCCATTAGAACTTCACAGTTAAGCGCACTCAGGCTACAATAGTATTGGGATGGGAAGTCCTAGTCTTTTACATGCCTATGGAATTGTATAAACTTAGATTACTTTATCCCACATGCATCATGGGAATTTTTCTCCTCTCACTCTCTCATATATAATTGAGGTGAAGGAGGCCCTTTAAGCATGCAATGGAGTGTGATGTAAAGCTTCTTGTGAATGAAGAGTAGCTAACATCTCTTTCTTTTCAGAGATAAGCCACTCCATTCTGTCAGTTTGTGTTCTACGTGGTTTTTCTATCTTATTCATTAATAGAAGTTGGGTTTCATTGTATTTCTTTGTTCTCTGCTATATTTTTGTGTATTTGATTGTTATATCTCTGTTAAATTTCTCCCTTCATGTCATTCTCAAAATAATCCGGATCAATTATAGACAAAAGAATAGAATTATAGTAGGAGAGATGGGTAAGAAAAGTTTACAAATTAGCAATTGCAGAAGAAAGCTTGTGGATATTAATGACAATGTACATAGGGTACATGTCAGGTAAAATTTGGAGGTAAGGTATGTGTTTTAAATTTAAATTGTGAAGAAATGAAGACTTCTATGTGTTAGAATAAAGGGATAAAGTTCAACAGAGGAACTTTGAAGCTGCAAATTAGAGACCATTCTAGCCAAGGACCAGAGTGGATAGAAATGTCTGGAGGACAAGATCTTGGAACATATCTTGCAAGTAAATAATATTATATTTTGCAATAACTTTGGTAAAGAAATATGTGTGCTTACAGATAGTAGCAAGGAAGGATATTGTGATAGAATATTTACAGCTAGTAAAGATGTGATAGAATAAGGAGAACAATGGAAGTTCTAAAAAAAAGAGTAGGAGAGAAAAATCCTAGAGGAGTAGAGGAAGCTCAAGAAGGTTCCAAAGAAGATAACCAGAGACACCAAAAGGTCAGGATCAGAAGGAGAAAATTGGTGAGGTATATTGTAGCAAGGTGAAACCGACTTGTTACTGCATAGGCTTACTTGTAGCTTACAATTGAGCACGGAGAAGCTCAAAAATGAAGAAAAGATGATGACTATAGAAACTCATGTCAAGGGTTCAAGAGAAAACCACAACCAGATGAGAAAAAGTGCCAAATCATTTGGTAGAAACCAAATAAGTGATAAGGAATTTGATAGAGAGATGGTTGAGTTAAAAGAACAACTCAGTGAGATGATGAAGCTTCTACAAGAGAGAGTTAAAGAAGACCAAAGATATGGCTAGAATTTGAAGAAGAAGGTTAAATGGAATATAATGCAGTTGTTGGTAAGAAAGTTGAGATGAAAAATGAAGCACAACTTGAATGCTTGGACCAAAAAGGAAGAGGAACTCAAGGAATCTAAGTACAGAAAGTCCTTGGAAGCAAGATAAGAAGTTCACTTTTGTGAACCATGATAGGGAGTAATGATTGCAGAAGAAGAAGAGGGACAAGATGAAGACCTCATGAAGGGCTTAGAGAATTCAATCCATCACAGAGAAAGGATGCTAGAGGCATATGAAGGGACTCAAGAGTCTCATGTTTTTAAAACTAAGAATTTGTGTGTGTGTGCATGTTATGCAGGTTATGAAGATGGACAATGATTAAAAATTTCCATAAAGAAAGAGGATGCCGCAGAATTGTCTCAAAGAGATAGAGGCAAGAAGATTCTAGTAGATGGAATGAAAGGATGCATCTTTGTGACAGAGAAAGATAATCCAAATACTGAAGGCAAGAGACGACACTCAGAGGTAGTGTTTCTAGATTTCAATGAAGAACTAAAATTTTTGGAAGATTGGTTAGAAAAGCCTAATATTGAAGATGTATATCCAAGAGAGAAAAATGAGGTAATGGATTTACCTTTAGCGGATTCAATTTTGTTGAGTAAATGCGAATGTATGCTAACATAAAATGAACGAGGAATTGTATTTGAAGACAACAACATGGTTCTAAGAAGGATATCTCTACAAGAGAACAAGATGGATGAAGACCATACCAAACTTTCAGGACTAGTTGTTGAACATGATAGGATCGAGGAAGCATTAAGTCAACATAAGGATTCAATAAACAAGGAGTGGGGCATTCCTTTGAAGCGAGTCAAGCAACATGTGGATTATTATGATGAGGTTTTGAGGCAACCATATACCTTATGGAAGTATGATGAAAATGCACAACAAAGGAGTATATAACATAAAATTGTTTAATAAGACAACCAAGAGGATAAAGATGCTATTAAGATCGATGAAAGTTAAAGGAATATAAATGAAAACAAAGCTCAAGGATGTGTATATGAAGGATTAATAGTTGTAGTGGAAATTAAGACATAAAAAAAATTTGTGTTTATGATAAAAAATGAGCTCCAAGAATGTCCCGAGGAAAATGTTTTTTGTAATATGTTTATTATGTGTGTAGGTGTAAACAGAAACAAGATTTCTGAAGATAGAAGTATATAGCCTTTCACAAAGAAAAAATAATATTGGAGGAGGAAATTGTGTGCCTTAGATATTTGTGAAGAAGAATGGGAGAGAATTCTTATAACCCTCACACAACACATTGTTGAGACAATAGAAATTTGGTGCAGAGGATCTATAATAAAACTGAATGCAGCTAGGAAATTCAAGGAAGGAAAGTCAAAGATAAAGGCAAGCAGAAGACTTCAGAGTTGAGACAAAATTCTGAGGAAAATGAAGCTGTGAAGAAAGCACTAAGTTGGCTTGGAGATACTTCAAATGATGAAGTACATGGAGTCCTGAAATGGGTTATGCAAGACTGCAATGATGCAAGTATAGAGCTTGCTAAAGAAAGAATAACAATGAAGAATGATAGCAAGGATGAAGCAACTAATCATTGGTGCATGATCATGGATAAATACTTACAAAAAGGTATAAAGTGTTATTCGCTAATCTGTCATTTTAATGAGAAAATAATCAAAGAAAAAAAATTGTTTGAGCAATCATTTAGAATGAACATCTAGCTTAGAGACATGCATTATTGGTTGCATAATTTTTTATTTAGTGAGTTGCAGTATTCTCAAGAAATTGAGGACAAAAGAAATCATGGAGACAAAAATATGGCAACAACCATACAAAATTTCTATGGACATTTGAAGCAATCAAATTGAAACAATGATGTGTACCAACAAAAGACAATACTAGACATTGAATTGGATAACTTCTGGAAGCATTTGATGAAGATTTCCAAATGGAAATACCAAAATAAGAAGAAGAGAAGCATGCAAGTACAATTTACTGAAGGAAACAAGGAGATTGAACAACAACAAAGTAAAGTTTGGGATCCTGAAAGGTTGTAGGAAACAACAATACAACAATAGGACAACAATGAAAGTGGACATCAAAATAAGATTTGGGATATAGGAAGACTTCAACAAATGAAATACTCATGATCAGGAGATCATGGAAATTTTGTACCACGGGAGTGTGATGCAGGAGCATTTCCCATCAGAAATTGATCATTTTGAAAAGACCCAGGAGGGTCTTAGAGTTTACTAAAGGGAGTGAGTTCCCTTAATTAAATTGTTATATTTTCCTAAGTTTTAATTAGATTATAGAAGAGTTTTTAAGATGAGTTTGTTTGGAAAAATGCCTTGTAATGTAATTGAATCTTCCTTTAGCATATTTCAAGGTTCTTAGAGAGATCTTAGGATTAAGTTGTAGATTTGTGGAGAGAAATTAAGATGTTAACAAATTTAGTAATTTGTATTCCTTTTATTATGTAAGCCTATGGGCATAGGAGGTAGCCAATTGGATATGAATCTGGAAAAAAAGAGAGTGTGACCAAATAGAAAAAAATCAAGCCAAAGAGGGAGAGAGAATTGATAAAAAGATCAGGTTGTGAAACAAAGCATGAGAAGTAATTTTGAAACTATGTACAATGGTCAATTTAATGAAAGTAATGTGACTATGTGCGTATTTATTTGTGGATATGCATGAATGTTGATAAAGTCATGAATAAACGATTGAGACCATGTGAGAACCAACATCTAATCATAATCATTTTAGAGAAAGTGGTTTTTTGTGCGAAGGAATGAGTTCAAGAGGAAGAATCTAGTATCAATGAACTCGTTAAGATTAGGAATACATTGTAAATCCAACATTAATAGGAAATTTGTGTTTTAATAAACCAATAGTGGCAATCGAATAACGTGGTAGGGCGAGTGACGAGCAGTTGATATATTTTTTATCATCGAGGATCAACAATCGTAGCAGGTTGAAGGAAAAATAAATCATGACCCTTGATCACCAGGGATCGACGACTAAGATCGATCTATCGAATCAAGACTCAACAACACAAATAAACGCAGAGTTAGAAGTTTCGGGGGTGATACTCTGGTGGGAGATATATCAATTAACAAAAGAAATAGCGCTACTAAATCAATGTTGGTGATCTAATCGTGATCAAGATCAACGATGGATATGGTAAGGTCCCATATCGGCTCGATATAATAGTTTACATTTGTTTTGATAGATATCCAATATGTGATGGAGCGATATCTGATATACGTATGTTAGAAAAGAGAAGATCGCAGAGCAATAAAATAATAAATATATAGAAATAAAACATAGAAGATACACAATAAAACAAAGACACATATATACATTGTTCACCCTATGTGGGATCCAAAAAGATCTTTTAAATGACAATGGTTGAGTTAATTTGCATGAGTTAAATTACCATTTAGGAATTGAATGAAAGAGGAAGAATTATAGAAGAAAACATATAAGCCATATAAACATGTACATATATGGAAATAAACATGAAGAACAACAAACCATAAAACACCAAAGTGATAACGGAGCTCGGCAATCTCGCCTACGTCTCCGGGCCTTCTCTCAGTGGGTGAGGCTTTCTTATTTTTGTTCAAATATTTAAAAGTAAATCACAACAATGAAAAAAAGGTTACAAACTGATTTGGTCCTGTTCTACCAGATCTCAAGAACCCAACAAAACTGATGGCACTAAAAGCGGATGACCGGAGCTTCTAGAAATGGCCCGCAAAGGTGCGTTCCTCAATAGCTTCCCTACATGACAATGGCTTTGGCTCAA
The DNA here is from genome assembly GCA_009831015.1 of Picea engelmannii. Classification (NCBI taxonomy): domain Eukaryota; kingdom Viridiplantae; phylum Streptophyta; class Pinopsida; order Pinales; family Pinaceae; genus Picea; species Picea engelmannii. The sequence goes on along the minus strand of ML803842.1, from coordinate 163,328 downwards.
CAATTCAGCAACATAAACCTGTTCTGAACCTCCTCCCATGGCTTCAAGATCCTCTGGTTTAAATAGGCCTGAAGTTTGTAACCATCTCCCAACTTCCCCCCAAGATCAGACCTCAAAAAGGGCCCAAGATCCTCCAAAATTGGATTAAATCTCTCAATATCAAGCTAATAATCCAAAAAAAATCTTTTAATATAAAGTCAAAACCCACTTTAGCAATTATGTAGGGAGAAACCCCTTTTTCACTAGCTCCTGGGCACATGGGCACCTTCCATGTGGCCCTGGCCCTGCTGGCGTGCTGATCTATTCCTTAACCCCGACTCCTAGTCCTGTGGTTGGCCATACGGTCGCAAACTAGTCCTTCGCGTGTGCCCCCTTATCCGGTGTAGCCCCTGTTCCGTTAGCCCCCAGTCATGTGCTCTCGGGCCATGTGGACACAACCTTATCCACGTGCCTGCAGGTGTTAAGCCCCATGTTTTAATCCATTGGTTATGCCCCCCGTTCGGCGGGCTAGCCCGATCGACCGAGGCTAACCCCTAACTTCTGCGCCAAGGTAAAGAACCCGGTCACATGGGGCGCAATCATGTGATATACGTCGAGGGTTTATCAACCAAATTTGTTCCAAACGAATATATATGGAGCAAGGTCATATAGTAACAATTATATGAAGTACATCGGGGCTGGGGCTAGATCCCAACTCTTTCTCCGCCCAAATATACAACAGTTCAAGCTTAAATACAAATGGCGTCGATATAGGTTAAGACCCACAAGGTAGGCGGGCTGGTAGCCTAGCCTATGCCCAAGAAATTCCCCCATGTCATAGGTCACGCGGTCGACTCCGGTGGAGTCCAACAAAAATTTTCCCATATGCTATCCAATGCAGGGGTGCCATGTGGCAACTCAGGACTGGGCCACGTGGCACCACGTTATTCACCCAACAAAGGAAATGTGTCTAACAATCATTGGTCCACCTATCTGTCGAGGTGTCAACCCAATCAACATCTAGCACACCTGCCATGTCAACCACATTTCGTACGGATGTACGGACCTGCCACGTCAGTCGTACAGACGTGCCACATGTCACCCTTGCAGTGGTGACATGTGTCACACAATAAATGGTCCACTTGTCACATCAACTACCCAGTCAACCTATGTCCATGTCAGTGCCACATACCCTATCATGTCAGATGTATGGCCATACGACCTATACAGTCAGCTGCCACGTGGCACTGTACAGACTGTACAATCATCAGTTTTTTGCCTATTTGGCAAAATGAACAGATCACGATAACTTGGTCATACAACGCTCGTTTGAGCCCGTTTAAGTTGCGTTGGGTTCGTATCGACGAGGCTTATGCACACGTCCGTTTTGAAGAGATTTTGAGCACTTTGATTTTTAGGCCTTTCTGAGCCCCATCTGGCTCCTGGATCCAATTTTGGATCACACCTCCCCACTAAATACCTTTTGGTCCTTCAAAAGGTTACAAAATTAACCTTTACTGATTACATACTCATAAGGACAAAAAAAAAACACTATGTTGTACAAAAATGATGTTATAACAAGTCATCATTTCAACATGTGTGATTACATTAATGGAAGCAAAATACAATGAAGATGTGACATTCACTTATGGAAAAACCAAGTGGCTGGTTTCTTTCCTTCTTGGTGTTTCTCTTGCTTCGCTGGTAATGTCTCTTCCTTTGTGAGTATGTGCACAATCATTTTGTCCTTCTTTGGATGAAGCTCTGGATTAAGCTTCCAACAATTAGTCTTTTGATGTCCACCCCTGTTGCAATAAGTGCAGTGAGTTTTTGGCATCCAGACTTGTTTTCCCTTCTCTTTCTTCCGATGTGGAGTTGAGTCTTTATGTCCTGTCTCCTTCTTGGTCGACATAAAATTCTTGTACAAATATTGTCTCTTCCAATACTTGGAAACACAATTCTAGGGTGAATGAAAAGAAGTACAAGGATACATCTTCCACAAGTTTTTGATTACATGATTATGTTTATTATAATCAAAAAGAGAATTGGAAAAACCATGACCATTATACCTCTCTTGCTGATATTCACCTTGCTTTGAAGATGACTTGTATTCACTATCACAATCATGGAGTGATACACCATCACCTTTCGTGAATCGATCCTGCGATGACTTAGGCTGGTCATTTGAAGCATCACTTGCTTCCGATGTTTTGGAGCCCATCTTGGAGAATGCTCCAATCTTCTCTTTGCCATATCCCAATCCTAAATAACGAGGTCTTTCCACAACCTCAATGGGATTAATGACACCTTGACCCTTATTTCCAAGACCCTTTCCTTCATATCCCATCGTGGTTAGCAATCTGAAACCTATACCTCTTTTATGTTTTTCAAAAGCACCAAAACCATCTTGATGGGAACAATGCAAAATTGATGAATGAACTCCACTGCATACCTCAGAGATGTTTTCTGAATTTGGTGTAGAAGACAATTCCTTCAATTCTTCTTTGCTTTTGTTGTTCTTTGAAGCTTTTTCTTGAACCAATCTCTTTCTTTCCAAGTAGTCTTCATACAACACTTTCACCATCTCGGACATGGCAAGGAGAGTTTTTAACATGTCCTTCTCATCTTGAGAAAGTCCCTCTGTAGATGCCATTTTCTCAACTGAGATGAGCCTTTCCCTGGTAAACATGCAAATTCAAAATCCAAACGTCAACTAGCTCTGATGCCACTTGATTTGAAAAGATCTTTTAAATGACAATGGTTGAGTTAATTTGCATGAGTTAAATTACCATTTAGGAGTTGAATGAAAGAGGAATAATTATAGAAGAAAAAATAGTAGCCATATAAAGATGTATAGATATGGAAATAAACATGAAGAACAACAAACCATAAAACACCAAAGTGATAATGGAGTTCGGCAATCTCGTCTACGTCTCCGGGCCTTTGTTTCAGTGGGTGAGGCTTTCTTATTTTTGTTCAAATATTTAAAAGTGCATCATAGAAGTGCCAAAAAGGTTACAAACTGATCTGGTCTTGTTCTACCAGATCTCAAGAACCCAACAAAACTGACGGCACTAAAAATGGATGACCAGAGCTACCAAAAATGACCCGCAAAGGTGCGCTCCTCAATAGCTTCCCTGCATGACAATGGCTTTGGCTCAACAATTCGACAACATAAACCTGTTCTGAACCTCCTCCCATGGCTTCAAGAGCCTCTGGTTTATATAGACCTGAAGTTGCTAACCATCTCCCAACTCCCCCACAAGATCTGGCCTAAAAAAGGGCCCAAGATCCTCCAAAATTGGATTAAATCTCTCAATATCAGGCTAATAATCCAAAAAAAATCTTTTAATATAAAGTCAAAACCCACTTTAGAAATTATGTAGGGCACAACCCCTTTTTCACTAACTCCTGGGCACATGGGTGCCTTCCATGTGGCCCTGGCCCCGTTGGTGCGCTGATCTATTCCTTAACCTCGGCTCCTGGTCCTGTGGTTGGCCATATGGCCGCAGGCTAGTCCTTCGTGCGCACCCCCTTATCCGGTGTAGCCCCTGTTCCGTTAGTTCCCGGTCCTGTGCTCTTAGGTCATGTGGCCACAACCTTATGCACATGCCCATAGGTGTTAAGCCCCCTGTTTTAAGCCATTGGTTATTCTCCTTGGTCGGCGGGCTAGCTCGACCGACCGTGGCTAACCCCTAACTTCTGCGCCAAGGTAAAGAATTGGGTCACATGGGGCGCGGTCACGTGATACACGCTGAGGGTTTATCAACCAAATCCACACCAAATGAATATATATATGGAGCAGGGTCATATAGCAACGGTTATACAAAGTACATCGGGGCTGAGGCTAGACCCCAGCCCTTTCTCCGCCCAAATATACAATAGTTCAAGTTTAAATACAAATGGCACCGATATAGGTTAAGACCCACAAGGTAGGCGGGTTGGTAGCCCGGCCTATGCCCAAGACGTTCCCCCATGCTATAGGTCACACGGTCAACTCCAATGGAGTCCAACAAAATTTTGCCCATATGTTATCCAATGCAGGGGTGCCATGTGGTAGCTCAGGACTGGGCCACGTGGCACCTCGTTATTCGCCCAACAAAAGACACATGTTTAACAACCATTGGTCCACCTGTCTGTCGAGGTGTTAACCCATTCAACATCCATCACACTTGCCAGATCAGCCACGTGTCGTATGTACCTGCCATGTCGGCCGTACGGACGTGCCACGTGTCACCCTTGTAGTGGTGACATGTGTCACACAATAACTGGTCCACCTATCACATCAACTTCCTAGTCAACCTCTGTCCATGTCAGTGCCACGTACCATGTCATGTAAATTGTACGACTGTACAATATGTATAGTCAGCTGCCACGTGGCACTGTATGCACTGTACAATCATCATTTTTTTCTGTGTTTAACAAAATGAACATATCACGATAACTTGGTCATGTGACGTCCGTTTAAGCCCGTTCAAGTTGCGTTGGGTTCATATCAACGAGGCCTACCCACACATCCGTTTTGAAGAGATTCCGAACACTTTGATTTTTAGGCCTTTCTGAGCCCCATCTGGCTCCTGGATCCAATTCTAGATCAGGGCTACATCCACCAGAGAAATTGCCAGTCCTTCCTTTATTATTATCCAACAAATGAAGGGTTACAACCTACAACACTCCCGCTGTAACTCTCTCTTCTTATTTTTCTTATAGTCTCCTCTCTCAGAGTACAAATATTCGCTCTCTCCCACATCCACAATACAATTGCTCATAAAAGATGATTTCCTTCTAGGGAAAAAAAAACCTATCATAACTTCTACCGTCAGATCTGCGACCTTAAATGAACGGTCCAAATTGACTACAAAATTACAATATTTTACAAAGTAATTCTCGCAAAATTTCTCTTCGGGGTGCTGCCCCTGAACCCCCACTAGGAGGCTCCATAAAGTGTCATTGTCCCCCCTGGATCCAGATGTGGGGGGAAAACCCCCCACACCCCCCTGTCAGGAAATGGAGTCCAAACACGACTGAAACAAGACCTATGAATCATGAAGATAATCGGGCTCTACAATCAACACGGTATGGGCGATACTCGATATTGGTGATTCGATATATGCGTTGGTGTAGACATGGAATCACCGATAAACAATATCCCGATGTAATGGTTCCGCAACAAGATTCTGTATCGAGACCCCGATATTGTTGAAACTCCATTGTATTATAACACCGATACCCGATACTCGATAAGCCCTTGGTTATAACCCACGGTCTTGTGGAGGTTTAGTATTGAATGTTAATATATGTTGTGTGTAAAGAATAAGCCTTAGCGCTCGGGTTTAAGTAATAGTCTTTATCCAAAGGATTGTTTGGTGCTGGTACGAGATTAATAACACTGCTATTCCGCTGCGTATACAGTGAATACAAGGATTTGCCAACAAACTTTCCCATAGGAGTGGACGCATTTAAACCAGTTCCACATTAATGGTATTTGGGTTCCAGAGAAGCGAGTTACTTAAAGTGATTAAACATGTCCTACCTCCATCACCTTGAAACACATTCACAATCACAGTACTCAGGATGGGTCTAGAGATGAGATTCCTGTGGACGTGTCCCCAGGTCGTCCCAGTCAAAACCTTCTCTGCTAATGCTGCTGGAGATAGCGTAGGTTCGACTGGGGTGACCTTGTAACACATTCACACTACTCATGATGAGCTCTTGAGATGAGATTCATGTGGACGTGTTCCCAGGTCGCCTTAGTCGAAATCTCCTCTGCTACTGCTGCTATTAATGATATCTCAAGTCTGATATGAGATTTCTTTTAGATTGTTTGGTTCAATGAAATCTTTCTAAGTCTGATATGAGAGTTATTTTAGATTGATTGGTTCAATGAAATCTAATTTAACTGGGCCTTCACTTGCTCTGTGTTTCATCATTTTTTTCAGGTGACTATTGTTTTTATTGTTTTACAGATCATAAACAGATCCAATGGAAGTGTTTTTTCGGAAAAGATCCAATGGTGACCACTGTTTTTACTGTTTTGCAGATCTAATTGAAGTTTTTTTGGGGGGAAAGATCCAATGGAAGGTTGAAAATTGAAATGTATAGGTATCTGGCTGTTTCAAGACCTCAACCAATATACCCACAGGGATCTATTGAAGGAGAAGTGGCAACAATCTGTACTCACAAGGATATATTGAAGGAGAAGTGGCATAAATATGTACCCACAAGGATTTATTGATGGAGAAGAGGCAGCAATCCTGTTATTCCAAATCCTCAAAATTGTCGATTGGCGATTTTCTACATGTTTACATATTGTACGTAAGCATTTATGGCATCCCAGTTTGAAGTTTGATGTGTATTATAAACTTTCTATTTTTTTGGTGTTTTTACAAGTATATTTTCCAATTAATTTTGGTTGAAATTTGATCAAAAGTTGAGGATTTTTCAGGGTGTTAAATCTATTTATGTATTAAAAATACAATTCAAATAATAGAAAAAGATGATTTCACCCATATCTCTTTAGCTGGATTCTAGTGAAAAAGTTGAAAAAATCTAATGTTTAAACAAGACCCTAAAAAAATATTTTCCATATTTTACATTACATTGATATCAAATGAACTGATTGTGATTGTTATAGTGGATAATAATGAGAATAACATAAAAACTATCACTATGATTCTAGTGATTACTTCTTTAAGAATTATTGAGAACCCTCCCATAGTTTCAAGAAATTGTTCAAACAATGTTTTTGGTTCTCCTTACAATCACAAAAATATTTATATTAACAAATATACAAATATTTATAAAAAAAAACTATCATTATTTTTGTGAATATATTATATGGGTTTAAAAAAGGTAAAATTAGATGATATTATTAATTAATTTATAATAATAATAATATATTTATAAGGTTATGACTAAGCTAGATACCAATTGATGTATAAGACTTTCTTGTACAATTTGATTGCTAAAATCTATACATACATACATGATCAAATACTGAAAATATTTTTTTTTGTTTGTTAATTTGGCCGAACCTGTTGGCATCGGGGGATCGCACCCTGTTGGCATCGGGGGGATCGCCTCCGTCACCCACTGTCCTACACCTCGGGGACCAAATACTGAAAATATTAATAGAAAATAAAAAATAAAATAAAAAATTACATTATTCAACATTTTTACACCCTTCTTATAATCATTCACAACTTTGCAAATGTTGATAAAACCTTCTTTTAAAATTCATTATTACTTTGGAATATTGAATCTTAGAACTTCGGCCATCTATTTCATTTTGAATGGAAATTACAAATACATGATGTTAGCACTAGTTTCATTTTAGTAGAGTTAAAAAATGTTTCAACTCAAAGAAATATGTAATAGTTTCATTTTAATAGAGTTAAAATATATTTCAACTCAAAAGGAATAGTTTTATTTTAGTAATTAAAATATGTTTCAACTTTAAAGAATATGCAATCATTAGAAGAATCAAACAAATTTTTTGTCAACAAATAAAATTAAGTGTTATTGTTTCTTTTGTATGGGTCATGTTTCAATAACAAAGAATCAAACCAACTTATCTTCCACAACACTAATCACCCCCTCTTACATAGTGAATAAACATCATACATGATAATATCATGATTGACCCCACACACAAGTGTCTTGAAAAAAAAAATGCGATTCTACTTCTACTTACAACATTTCATTAGTTAGCCTTGTACCTATGTTTTCATAAAATTAGTGTATGACACTTCATTAGTTAGCCTTGTACCTGTGTTTTCATAAAATTAGTGAATATGGTTTTAAAGAAATATATGTTGTATACCTCTTTGAGAATGATATTTTTATAATTAAGGTTTCAAACTTTTGACATGTATAATAAATCATTCATAATTATACTTCTACTTACAACACTTCATAAGTTAGCTTTGTATTTATGTTTTCATAAAATTAGTGAATATGGTCTTAAAGAAATATATGTTGTATACCTTTTTGAGAATGATATTTTTATGATTAGGGTTTTAAACTTTTGACATGTATAATAAATCATTCATAATTCTACTTTTATTTACAACACTTCATTAGTTAGCATTTTACCTATGTTTTCATAAAATTAGTGAATATGGTTCTAAAGAAATATATGTTGTATACCTTTTTGAGAATGATATTTTTATGATTAGGGTTTCAAACTTTTGACACGTATAATAAATTATTCATAGTAAGGTATAACATTAAATACATTTAAAAAACAATTAATTACTTTAAGTGTAAATTGTATTTTTTTGAGTAAATGATATGTACAATAAATTTTCTATTATAACACTATAGTAGATATTAAATATAATGAAGAAATCAATTAAAAATATAGAGCTTGAGTATTTAGCTATATAGGATTCATATTGATTTAGTTATATAGGATTTATATAGATTATAGTTGAAGGAAAGTTTGTAGAATATATATAAAGTTAATTTTTTTTTTCTTAAACACTTGGATTTGGATAATTGAATTACAATTTGGAATGTAAATAAGATGAACAATGAAATTTAGTATTTATTGATAAATTTTCTACTATTTTTTAAATTTTTCATAGACTTTTAATACCGCTGCCAAGATCCAAGAAATATTCCATAGTACATTTTGCAAATTTTTTTGTATGATAGTAATGAAGACACAACTTTTAGATTTAAATTTATTAATTTTATATACATAGTATCATATGTAATCCAAAAGTAGTATTATTTGCAATGTTATTAACCATTTATTTATTTGAATTCATTGCAATTTGCAAGAGTAATCTGCTCAATGAACGCTTGTAAAAGAAACAAGTTGGATTTTTCTTTTCTTCTCTTGAATGTCAGCTAAACAATAAATTTAAACCAAGAACACGTTATCCTCCTAATGCTTATATGTTTCAATATGAAAATAAATTGAGGTGGATAGGTATAATGGATTGATTAATGGATATTTAAGATGTGAGTTTGTTTCCATATTATTGTAATACCCCTGTTTCCCCCAGTTTGTAAATATAACTATAATTTGTCGAAATATTGTGACAGACTAAATATGTGTGAATGATGGAGTTGATGAACCTTTTGTTATAAAAGGTAATGTATGTATTTTCTGCTATTAATAGAAAATGGATAATGTTGCATAACTGATGAAAGAGGGGTTTGCCAAGATAAACCATGATGCTATGAGAGAGATGGTGAGGGGAACCAGAAATGGTTGAGCTGACCCCCCACCAAACCAATACCTTACTGGATTTAATGACTCAGATCCAGAACAATCCTCTAACCCAGAAATGAATTACGAGTCATACTGGTAGCTGGAAAATTCCTCCTCAAGAGTTAATGAGGAGATGGGGTAGAGTACCCTTCTTCAAGACTTCTAGACCTGACCACGGGCTGGGGATTTAGACCCATGCAATCTTGCTGAGGAAGGAAAGAAAAGCGGTAATTCGTGGGCAAAAGTAGATTTGCGAGGAGGTAGATTCGAAAGACCAATCTTGAGAAGAGAAAAGAACACTTGCAACTCTCTGGTTCGAGGGAGAACTGAGAAATAAGCTCGTTATGGGTGCAAGAAGCTGTTGGAAGGGTTTTTGTTCCCAACAAATAAATGAGGCTGATGAGTGACTGTGGAAGTAATCGTGTAGACCTCCTTTCTTGGTACAAAGAAAATCAGTTGCCAAGATCCCGTGGAAGGAGGAGAGTAACCTTCATCCCTGACTGTCACTGAGCAAGAAGAAAGAGTCTCTCTCATAGCATCATGCTCTAGCTTGGGGGTGGCCAGTGGTAAATCCATTCAGGAGTGGATGTGTCTATGGTTGGGTGGAAACATGCATCCCTTTCAACAGTCGTTCACGATTCTATTTTTCTGATAAGTATTTCCATACTCTGTGTATTGAAATGGAAATGATGATTGAATATATTTATATGTCTTTGACTGAGTCCTGTATTGAATGATTAAAGTAGAAATATGTATTGTCTCTCTGTGAACCTATGCTTTTGGATGGTCTTCTGCTTGCCTCAACTTAGCAGTTAGAGAATTATGGGACATAAGTCTGCTAGCAATTTGGGGTAGAACTTACTGGAATATTTAAAGTCTTGTCGACCTCTCGAATCTACCTTTGCGGGAATACCAAGTTCAAACTCTGTGGAAGGAGGGTGCCTCCTTCAGAACTTTCACCCATGTGACCGAGGGCTCACTCTCGTGTCCTTATCCAATTCACGGATACAGAGAATAGCGCGTACCCCACGAACAATTTTCAGAGGACCCATATGACCAAGGTCGGGGAACCCTACACTAGGATCGAAAGGAGCTAAGCCTTCCTTGCTTTGAAAATCCGGGAGTTTGAAGCTCCAGAATGTTACTACCTTACCATTTGTAAATAGGCCGAAGACAACTGGTGCCTGGCGGTTTCCCTAACCGTGGCAGATAGACTTGCCCCACCGTTAAACCTTGACCCATTTACCAATCACGAAGTAACGCAAGTTGTAGATCCGAGGGTATTCGAGAGTCCCCTTGGCCATTGGATCTACACCGAGGTAAGTCTGACGAAGTCCTACTTCAGGAGAACAGAGGTGTTATAGCACCAAAATCCCCGAATGCCGGAGTTACGAAGTGATGAGAGCCATGGATTTGGGGAATTCATTGAGAACCCCTCTTACCCATCCAATCAACCAGTGGAGGGGCCCACGTACGATACTTCAACGAAGTCTTGCTTCGAGAGAGTGGAGCAACCATAATGCTGAAACCCTCGAAGGCCGGAGCTACGAAGTGACGAGGACCATAGATATAGGGACCCTTTGGGATCTCACTTGATCGTTAGATCTATACCATGGTCAGCCCAACGCTGACCACTTCGAGAGAAAGGAGGAAGTCACACCACAGATCCCCTGAATGCTGAAGTTACGAAGTAACAAAGGCCGTAGATCTAGGGGTTACGTGGATACACCTTGACTCTGAGATCGAAGGGCTTGGAAGGCTATCAATCTGGGGTGATGTGACATGATGAAATCACCCATGGTGATGTGGAACCACGTTTGACGTGCCACATGTCACCTGGATTTGTATGTTTTGCAGATCCTATGTGCCCATTAAAATGTGACATGTGTCACCCAATGTAAGGGACACATGTCATCTATGCATGGCCGCGTGTCACCTCTGGCATTTGCTTACTTGATCCATTTGGCGGGTGGAGTACTCGGGACCCACCTGTCCTTGCCCCCACATCCAGTACGCCACCATGTGCGAGGGTGAACCCTTCGGGAGTTCGGGATTCCAGAGGTTTGGGGTGCAGTATCAAGGATAAGCCGAAATTCTCGAAGGCCAGAGCCACGTGGAGAGATTTCGAGCTCCTTCGGGAGTTCGGGAATTCGAGACTCTAGACGATAGGCGTGCAAAAAGGAGAAGGGACGTTCAACGCAGAACGCTGAACTTTCCTCTAGCTCATGTGTTAAATGAATACCATGTCTCGCCGTTGGATTGGATGGTGGATGAACCTCCTCGATGGCCCATGTCTGATAATTCCTGAAGAACTTTAGGAGGCCATAACTTGCAATCCAAAGCTTGGTTTTGAGTTTGGTAGTAGTCATTAGAGAGATATAGTTGAGTAGAAGAGAATGGAGATCTCAGATAGATGATTCAATACGACTAAAGTAAGCAAAATTTTGATGCCCCATCCTTAGAAAGGGTACTTAGGGGTCAGGTGTGTTACAAATTGGTATCAGAGAATGGTTACAACACTTGGACTGCTTGGGCTCATGAACATGTCGCTTAAAAATATCATTAGAGAAATTTAAAGGTAACACCCTATCTTACCCCATTCCTAAGAGGTTTCGTAAAACCTCTACTGAAGAGAGGAATGAAACTTTCTACTGTTGTATATGTTTTGAAAAATCTGAACTGTGTGTTGTTCATAAACTAGTAGAACATTAACTAACAAAGAATGTTTTATCAACACTCAAACAGTCAGTGGACCGTAGGAAAACTACAACATAAAGGGTGGTGACAAACCATGAATTGGGAGAAATTTCCCACAATAGAGAGAAATAATCTGATGAAAGGAGGGCAGTGGAAACCCCTCCATATTTGGCTGAAACTGTAAGAAGCCTCATGGTAGAATTATACAATTGTAAGGCTGACAATGAAAGGTTGATAAAAGAGCAGGAAAAAAAAACTGAAATTAATGCAGTCCTACTGCAAAGATGATTAGATATACAAAGACAACTGCAACATGGACAACCAACTAGTCACATGGACATACATCATACAAAGAAAACCCAGAGTCCACCTGAGATACGAAAGCATGGCCCTGAAAGTAGCCACACAAGGAGAAGCACCTCAAAGAAGGCCCAAGATGGAGCCAAGAGACACTCATAGGAAGAATCCTCTGGTTAGGAAACTAAAAACTCCATGAAATATTCTAGTAGAAAAACTAGATCACATTCCCAGAGGAGAGAAAATAAGAGGAAACATTCCAAGAGCCATGACCCTGAAGATTTCAATAAATCCAAACCACCCACTTTCGATGGAGAAATTAAGAAGGGGGAAGAAGAATAAGTTTGGTTGTTTGGCTTGAAGAAGTACTTTAGAGTCCATGACTACTCTGAAAATTTAAAGGTTCAAATAACCATTTTTAACCTAAATGAAAAGGCCTCCATTTGGTGGGAGGACCTTAGGAACGTGAAAGGAATCCATGAGAAGGATTTGTCATGGAAACAATTTGAGAAATACTTCAAGAAGAAGTATCTGTTAGAGAAATACTTTGATGGGAATACCAAGGAGTTCTATGAACTCAAGTTGGGACAACTCACAATAGATGAGTATATCAATAAATTTCTTGAGCTGATAAGGTATGTGCCCTACATAAAGGATGAAAAGGTAAATATGCGATGATTTATTAGTGGACTGCCTCAGTCCTCCCGGGACATAATTGAATTTGATGATCCAAAGACCTTAGAAGACACTATCCAGAAGGCAAGGTATTGCTATGAGAAATTCAAGAATAAGATAGAACCTCACGAGGATTGGAATAAGAAAAGGAATTCAGGATTCAAGAAGAAGGGGTTTAAACCCTCAAGGTTTAAGAACTATTGGAAAGGTTCTAAGATGAGCCTTCCTACTAAAAGTGTATATCAACAAAATTTCCCCTCTTAGAGTGGAAATAAACCCTTTGGAGCAGCCTCAGGTAATACTAATAATGTGAAGATAGAACCATTGAAATGTTTGGGTTGTGGAGAAGAACATCTATTGAGGGAATGAACATATAGGAAACAAAACAAAATGAGGGTCTACAATTTCCAAGAGGCTACCACAGTCAATGATGTGGCTAGGACCATGCCACAAATTTATGCATCCTTGAATAATAGACAAGTCGACCACCAAGCTTCAGTGGTAGAGATGGAAGGTATGATTTCCAACCATCTAGTTTCCATTTTAATTGACCTTGGTTCTAATTTGAGTTATGTTGCCCCTCAAACTATTGAGAAATGTAAATTGCAACAAGTTAAACATGTTAAATCATGGCTGGTACAACTAGCCACTGGAACCAAAAGAAAAGTAACAGAGGTCATACCAACATGCCAATTCATTATGAGTGTATTACCCACCCAAGAAACCTTAAACATACTCCCTTTAGGATCTTATGACCTACTAATTGGCATGGATTGGTTAGCTGCCCATAAAACGAAGTTGGACTGTTATAATAAAACTTTGGAGTGTGAAAATGAATAAGGGAGAAAGGTAACCCTACAAGGGATTCAAAATCCCGTCTCAGTGAGACAAATATCAACCCTTCAAGTGAAGAAGTATTGCAGAAAAGGATGCCCTTTATATGCAATACAAGTGTTGGACTCTGTTGAGAACAAAAAACAAAGCCTAGAATACCATACTAAATTAAGAGAGTATAAATATGTGTTCCGAGAAGAGGTACCACGTCTACCTCCAAGAAGAGATATTGAATTTTCAATAGAACTTGCACCAGGAGCGGTGCCAATGTCTAGAACACCCTATAGAATGAGTACACCAGAGCTGGTTGAGCTCAAGCTACAACTAAAGGAAATGATGGAAAAAGGCTACATTCGGCATAGTGTGTCTCCATGGGGATCACCAACCTTGTTTGTGAAAAAGAAGGATGGCACACTTAGGTTGTGCATAGACTATATGAAAATCAATAAGATGACCATAAAGAATAAATATCCCTTGCTAAGGATCGATGACTTGTTTGACCAATTAAGGGGTGCTACAATTTTCTCCAAGACTGACTTGAGGTCTGGATACCATCAGGTCCGAATTAAGGATGAATACATCCACAAAACAACCTTTAGGATAAGTTATGGTCACTATGAATTTGTGGCGGTGCCATTTTTTCTAAGCAATGCACCAACCACTTTTATGTGCTTAATGAATAATGTACTCAGTAAGTTCTTAGATAGATTTGTATTGGTTTTCATTGATGATATCCTAATCTATTCCAAGAATAGGGAAGAGCATGAAGAACATATTAAGCTAGTACTTCAAGTAATAAGAGAACATCAGCTCTATGATAAGTTTAATAAGTGTGAATTTTTCTAGAAACAAGTCCATTACTTAGGCCATGTTATTTCTGAAGAAGGGGTGGCAGTTGATCCTGAAAAGATAAAAGTCATTATGGATTGGCCTACCCCAAGAGATGTATTTGATATCATATCCTTTATGGGCCTAGCAGGATACTATAGGAGGTTCATAAAAGTATTTTCCAAGATCGGTTTCCCAATCACCTCCCATCAAAAAAAGGGAGTTAAATTCCTCTGGACATCAGAGTGTGGAGAGAGATTTCAAGAGATGAAATACCTTCTAACCAATGCACCTGTGCTAAAGATTACAGACTCAAACAAGGACTTCCTTATGTGTACAAATGCCTGCAAGGAAGGACTCAGAGGAGTCCTTATGCAAGAAGGACATGTAATTTGCTATGAATCCAAAAAATTGAATGAGCATGAAATCAATTATCTGACCCATGATCTAGAATTGGTTACCATAATGCATGCTTTAAAAAATGTGGAGGCATTACCTCATGGGTAGAAGATTTGTGCTTATGACAGACCATTGTGGGATGAGATATCTGTTTGATCAACCAAATATCAATGCTAGACAAGCTAGATGTATGTCTCTCCTTAGTGAGTTTGATTTTGAAATCAACCATATCAAAGGAAAGGAAAATAGAGTGGTTGATGCCCTTAGCAGAAGTATGAAAGTGATTCACTTGGTAGTTGTAAGCACCTGTGAAACAAACGTCAAGGAGAGATTCAAAAGTGCACAAGAAACAAATTCGTTTTTCAAGACTGTAAAATCATACTTGGAACAAGAGCCCACATGGATGAAGTATGAGGGTTATCAATTGTTGAATGATATCCTGCTAAGTTACAAATCTAGGATGCATATTCCAAATTGTGATGACTTGAAGAGGTTCATAATGGATGAACTACACAAAAGGCCATATACTGGTCCTCCTAGTTATCAGAAGATGATCAAAATCACTACAAAATTGTTTTATTGGCCAAGACTGAAGAAAGACATAGCCGATTACTTATCTAAATGTCTAGAATGTCAACAAGTTAACGCAGAGCATCGACATCAAGCAGGGATGTTGCAACCCCTACTGTTGGAATAATGATTCATTTATCATATTCTAGATGTAATTGTTTTTTAGTATTATTGTTATTTATTATGTCTAGAAAGTATAATTAAGGTTAGGAAATATATTTGAGAGATTCATGGAGAGATTATTGGAGAGATTGTTGAGATATTGTAGGAGAAGATGATTTCCCATAACATATTCTCTCATTGTATTTATTCATACTTTGGTAATGAGAAAGTTTGAGTTGAGTGTTCATTGTTATTGTTTAATTGCTCCATTATTATGCTGATGTATTTTCTTCATTTGGTATCAGAGCGAGAGAGGGAACAAGACTCTTAATCCATATGGCATAGAGATCTTGGCATGCTATCTATCGATGGAATCTAACCCGCACAGGTAAAGAGGCATGGCCCTGGTGTTAAAATGTTAAATTAGTTGAGGAGTATATATTTTTTTTGTCATAACTCTATAGAAGCATACAGACTCCAAGCAAGTCCATGCAGATAGAAGCATACAAAATTGGTACATACTCCAAGAAATGGTTTGTAGACTCCAAACAAGTCTGCGCAGATTGAAGCATACATACTCCAAGCAACGGTCTGTAGACTCCAAGCAAGTCCGCGCAGATAGAAGCATACAAAATTGGTACAAACTCCAAGCAATGGTCTTCATAATCCAAGCAATTCTGCACAGATAGAAGCATACAGACTTGGTACAGACTCCAAGCAATGATTCAGAGGCTCCAAGAAAGTTCGTGCAGATAGAAGCGTACAATTGGTGTGGCAATAGAAGATATCATCCTCGTGCTTTTTAGAAATTCCTAGTTGATGTGGTGATATAAGTGTACAATTGATGTGGTGATAGAAGCGATCATCCTCGTGCTTTAGCGATTCTGAATGGTGTGGCGTGAGTTTTCATTTTCTAAGAAAATTAAAAGAAGCCTCATCCTTTGCTGCCTCCGGATCAGTTGAAAGAAGATGCCAGTAAATGTATGCATGATCACATAGATCTGGATTGTCAATTTCTTGAGTGGTATTTTTTAGTATGACCTGAATCATTTGTTGAGGTTGTTCAGTAGGCTTATTAAGGAATAATTTGACAGAGCCAATGAGTAATTGCAATTGCACTTGAGATGGCTCTTTGGGAAAATTCACAAAAAAAACTTCCAAGCAATTCATGCTGCATATTCATTTGGTGAGCAGAGATGTTGTATTCATTTGGTACACGCCTTCATGGTACTAGTATTATGTAAAAGGCAAGGGTTGTAATTTTTTTTTACTCATTTGGTGGCCAACAAAGAGAATTAGTGCTCTATGTTTATGAGAGAATAAATGTAATTTTTGTTAGTAAAGGGATATATAAGAAGTGTCGATTGTAATTCTTTGGAAGAATTGAGCTTTTATCTCTTCATTGTACTCAAACATTAATAAAAGAATTATTTTTTGGTGGTGGTTGAGTCCCGATTTTTTTGGGACATTGGTTCTCATCCTGGGCGAAGTGGGACACTTTGTGTTGTTTTTGCGTATTCTCTCTTATTCTCTCTCTCATTCTTATTCTTCATGGCGTCAAACAATATTGTGTTGCCTAAACTTGTTGGCACAAATTATTTCTATTGGAGAAAACACATGCAACCTATATTCATCACTAAATATTTATGGGAGCTTGTAATTGATGGATATACTATGCCATCTACTGATGAATTCAAAACATTAAGTGATGATGAAAATAAATCATTAAAGGAAATTATTAAGAAAGATAATGAAGCACTTTCACTTATAGGGAGCATAGTTGAAGAATCTATATTTACAAGAATTAATGCTGCAAAATCATCTAAGCAAGCTCGGGATATTTTAAAGAATACGTATGAAGGTGTGGTTGTAGCTAAATTACAAACAATAAGGATAAATTTTGAAAATTCCAACATGCAAAGTAATGAATATATTCATGATTACATCACAAAGAAGCAAGATCTTGTTAATCAGATGAGGTCCTTAGGTGAAGATGTTCCAGAAAGGCGATTAATTGAGAAGATTTTAAGAAGTGTTTTACCCAAGTTTCAGATGGTCACCACTAGTATTATGGTTTCCAAAGATTTAAATACAATGAATATTGATGAATTAAGTGGATTTTTGCTTACTGTTGAAGAAAATCAACCAACTATAGAAGTGGAACATGCTTTTTCTACAAGGCATAGAGGAAGAGGAAGAGGTAGAAATCAATATCAGAATCAAAATTATAATAGAAATCCACAAAAATCACAGAATTATCAAGGAAATGCATATAGAGGAAGAGGAAGAAGCCCAAGTCCGTTTAGGGGAAGTTCAAATCAATTCAGAGGACGAAGAAGAGACGATTTTCGTGGAAGAGGAAGAGGAAGAGGAAGAGAAGGATTTCAAGAACGACAAGGTCCACAGTGTCATTATTGTCATAAATATGGTCATCTTGAAAGAAATTGTTATGAAAAAATGAGAGATATGGAAAACAAAGGTGCTAATACAGTTGTAGAAGAAACTAAGAATGCAAAGTTATTCATATCAAGTTTCATCGCACATAATGAAGAAGGTGAAGCATGGTACATTGATTTGGGATGTTCAACTCATATGACATCTCAAGAGGAGTTGTTTACTAGAATTAATGACAACTATTCTAGTAAAGTTGTAATTGGTGATGGTAGACTTTCATAAGTTAAAGGGAAAGGCACAATTGCCATTCCAAAATTGCATGGGAAGAAGAATTTTATTGATGACACATTGTTGACACCAACATTGAAGAAGAACCTACTTTATGTAGGACAGATGATGGAGCAGAACATAAGTTAGTGTTTGATAACGAGGAATGTTTAATCATGGATAAGTTGAATAATAATGCGGTTGTGGCAAAAAGAGAAATGACTGAAGATAGAATTTTCAAGCTTTCTTTTGATTCAAGTAATTCACAAAGTTTGAATGCAACAGAAGAGATGAACAACAAGATTTGGCATTTAAGAATGAGACATTTGAATTTTCATAGTTTGGTGTTGCTTCAAAAATAGAATATGGTGAATGGTCTTCCTTATATCAAGAATGACGATGAAGTGTGTGAAGGATGTATTTTTGGGAAAAACACAGGGAATTTAATTCTCTGCTTTGAGGGAGAACTGAGAAATAAGCTCGTTCTGGGTGCAAGAAGCTGTTGGCCAGGTTTTCTTTCCAAGCTAATAAACGAGGTTGACGAGTGACTATGGAAGTACTCATGCAGACCTCCTTGCTTGGTATAGAGAAAATCGGTTGCTAAGATCCCTTGGGAGGAGGAGAGTAACCTCCGTCCTTGACTGTCGCTAAGAAAGAAGAAAGAGTCTCTCTCAGAGCATCATGGTCTAGCTCAGGGTGGCCAGTGGTAAATCTGTTTAGGAGTGGCTGTGCCTATGGTTGGGTGGAAACAAGCACCCCTTTCAGTAGTCACTTCATGATTCTGGTTTTCTGATAAGTATTTCCATACTCTGTGTATTGAAATGGAAATGATGATTGGATATATTTATATGTATTTGACCGAGTCCTGTATTTAATGATTAAAGTAAAAATATGTATTTTCTCTCTGTGAATCTATGATTTTGAATGGTCTTCTTCTTGCCTTAGCTTAACAGTTAGAGAATTATGGGATGTAAGTATACAAGCGAGTCAAGGTAGAACTTACTGGAATATTTTAAGTCCTACCGACCTCTCGAATATACCTTCACAAGAATACCAAGTTCAAACTCTATGGAAGGAGGGCACCTCCTTCAGACTTTTCACCTATGTGACCAAGGGCTCACACCCATCTCCTTATCCAATCATGGCTAAAGATATTAGCGCATAGCCCACAAAGAGTTTTCAGAGGACCCATATGACCAAGGTCGAGGAACCCTGCGCTAAGTCTGAAAGGAGCTAAGCCTTTCTGGCTTCAGAACTTCGGGAGTTCGGAGCTCTGGAATGTTACAACCTTACCATTTGTAAACCGACTAAAGGCAACTGGTTGTTACAGTTACCCACGAGGTTGACTGGTGCCTGGCGGTTTCCCTAACTGTGGAAGATAGACCTGCGCCACCATTAAACCCTGAACCATTTACCAATCACGAAGTAATGTGAGCCGCAAATCTGAGGCTATTCAGGAGTCCCCTTGGCTGTTGGATCTACACCAAAGTAAGTCTAACGAAGTCTTGCTTCGAGAGAAAAAATATTTTATAGCACCAAACTCCCTGAATGCCAGAGTTAAGAAGTGATGAGAGCCGTGGATTTGGGGAGTTTGTGGAGAACCCCTCTTACCCGTTCGATCAACCAGTGGAGGGGCCCGTGTATGGTACTTCGACGAAGTCCTACTTCGAGAGAGCGAAGCGAACATAATGCCGAAACCCCCAAAGGTCGAAGCTACGAAGTGACGAGGATCATAGATATAGGGACCCTTTGGGATCTCCCCTGGCCATTAGATCCAGACCATGGTCAACCCGACACTGACCACTCTGGGAGAAAGGAGGAAGTCACACGAGGGATCCCCCGAATGCCAAAGTTATGAAGTAATGGAGGTCGTAGATCTAGGGGTTACATGGATACACCTTGACCATGAGATCGAAGGGCTTGGAAGGCTATCAGTCTGAGGTGATATGACATGCTCACATCACCCAGGGTAATGTGGACCCACGTTTGACATGCCACATGTCACCTGGATTTGTGCATTTATCAGACCCTATGTGCCCATTAAAATGTGACACGCATCACCCAATGTAAGGGCCACGTGTCATCTCTGACTTACTGCGTGTCACCCCTGGCACTTGCTTACTTGGTCCATTTGGAGGGTGGAGTACTCGGGACCCACCTGTACTTTCCCCCACGTCTAGTATGTCACCATGTGCGAGGGTGGACCCTTCGGGAGTCCGAGACTTCGGGACTTCGAAGGTTTCGGGTGCAGTATCGAGGATAAGTCGAAAAGCCCGAAGGCCGGAGCCACATGGCGAGATTTCGGGCTTTTTCAGGATTTTAGGAATTCGGGACTCCAGAGGGTAGGCGTGCAAAAAGGAGAAGGGATGTTCAACACTGAAGTGCCGAACACCGAACTTCCCTCTAGCTCATGTTTTAAATGAAGACCATGTCCTGCCATTGGATTGGACGGTGGATGAACCTCCCCTGTGGATGTAGGAACTTGGGGACAATACGAATGAGGTGGAGCCATGTGGCCCATGTCTGATAATGCCCGAAGAACTTCGGGATTCCATAACTTGCAATCCATAGCTCTGTTTATAGTCTGGTAGTAGTCGTTAGAGAGATATGGTTGAGCATAAGAGAATGGATATCCTAGAGACATGATTTGATATGACTAAAGTAAGTGAAATTTTGATGCCCCATCCCTAGAGAGCGTACTTAGAGGTCGGGTGTGTTACAATTATAGTGATATGTGACCCATTAATCCATGATCCTAACTTCTAAAGTTCAATTACTGTAATATCCCACAGCTAATATATATATGGATGGATGCTAAAATATACACCCATGAATGAAATTGCATGTTAAATTGACGATTAAAATTAAAAAATTATCTGTCATGAATGATGTTTAATTTTAAAAATTGCCCAATGTGGCTAGGATCCCATGGTTGTGTTTCTCTCTTCATCCTCCCCTTTTGCAATCCTTTGGCTTTGGATATGCTTGGGAAGCTCCTTGTGATCATTCATCAGAGTTTTATTGTGGGCATTTCTTCCTCTC
Source organism: Picea engelmannii (assembly GCA_009831015.1). Lineage (NCBI taxonomy): Eukaryota > Viridiplantae > Streptophyta > Pinopsida > Pinales > Pinaceae > Picea > Picea engelmannii. The sequence goes on along the minus strand of ML803842.1, from coordinate 142,021 downwards.
ATTGTGGTAGGTCACAATGTCCCATTGGGTTAGAAAGACCCACATAATGGCTTGCAAAAAGGTCATGTTGCCTTAGCATTGAAGGATGGAGACTTTGACCAGGAAAACCATGATTGATTCATCCTTCATCCCCTCTTTCTACATTTATATTAAGGTTTGTTCCTATATGATATTATAAGAATCCTTGCATGTGAAAACAAATTCTCTCTTAAATTTTAGCGCTTTTGCTGATGTGTCAGTAGCAACTAGCAAATGTCTAAACTTCATGGGAAAAGCTATGTTTTTTTTTATGAGATGTCAAAGATCTAGTCATTGATGCATACTAAATTGTGTTCATATATCTTGATTTGGGTGAGAATACTAGGTCTTCCTCTTGAAAATTGGAATAATAGATCTTGAATATCAAATGTATATATAATATAAACTATATTATTGGATATAATATCATGGAACATAAATATATTTTGGTTTCCCCATAGATAATCCATAAGGAATAATTAAATTATAGATGATTTTTTATGCAAGAGCATCATTGATGAAACCAAGTGACCCCAAGGAGGATAAAGACCAATCAATATGATATCAGAGGTGGAAGAGAACATGAAGACATTATTGGAAATAACAAGGATCCATGTGATGAAGGAAAAAGTGAATATGAAGTTGATGAGGCCAAATTTGATAACTATGAATACAAGAAACTTGAAAACCCTAAACAATGAAGTAAGTAAGTGTGACTACAAAAGGAGAAAGTTAGAGACAATGATGGGAGAAGAATTATTCCCAAATAAGATTGAAGAACATAGAGGGTAACATTGTGGCATCTCTACCCAACATTCCTAGCCATAAGAAGGGTAACACTAAACAAGGCATTAAAATTCTATACCTCAAGCGACTATTTCTCCATAATCTCAATAGAGAGGGTCTCCTATGGGGGACTTGTTGATGGCCAAAATTGACCATGATCAACATTCGAGAAGTCACCCAGTTAGGGCCCTAATAAGACCCTTTTCCTTTTGGGATGGTGATTTTCACTGGTTATAATGAGTTCACTTACCCAATTAAGGTTTTTCTCCAAGGAATGGAGACTTTATGAAATGCACTGAATTAAACTAAAAGTAAATACAGTCTAGTCTAAATGCAAACAACGGAAATAAATCTATTCTTTCTTAATTAGGAAAATATATAGACCTCTTCCGAATCAAGAGCAAGAGCAAGAGAAAGTAACATGAACCAACTTGAACCCAAAATAAAATGAAGCTAACATGCCAGAGAAATAGTTCTAAGACTTATTGATGTTTAAATAGATATGCACAAATAGTTATCTGATAAATAAATAATTATCAGATAGTTTTGTGCATATATTTGCATTCAAGTGAGAATTGTATTTGAGCCAAAAAAATCATGTGAAACTACAAAAATAATTCTATAGAACAACAAGAATAAAACAAAGCAAATAAGGCATCAAGTTGATAGATAGCTAACAACTTAATGCATAAATGCATTCTCAAATGTAATATTCAGCTCTAATTCCAACTCTATCCAATCGTGCAAGATAGCTTGACAACAATTTGAAATAAGCAGGAGTTATTCTAATTCAACAATAGTGCTGGAAAAGATAATCATATTTATAAAAACAGAGAATGAAAAATAACTAAATGATCTCTTTATTCAGTCAGTCACCAAAACAAACAACAGTGCTCAATAATGGTTACAAAATTAAGGAATTCTCATTTGTTAGCTATTTTTCTACAAATAAGTCTCTTACAGTAGTGCAAAAGGCCTCTTTTGCAGATCCTTCTCTTTCTCGAGGATTCAACCTCTCCCAGTCTACAGAAAAAATCCTCCTTACAACAGTGAAAATAGATAAATCCTCTGCAGAACTTAGAATTCTTCACCCCTAGTCTATCCCTAGTATCTACAATAACACGATAGAGTGTTGCCTTGTTTCTCCAGTCGCCAAGCCCTTTTCTTTTGTCACTGATCTCATAATTATACAAATCGGGTGCCACAAGTTTATGAGAAAATCCGTTTAAGAAAATCGATCATATCTCTCAGATCTTTCACTTTTTGAGGAAACTGCTCACGAGTAAGGTAAATGGGCCTATTCTAGAAGTGGGTTTTGGACGGTTTTATCTGTTTTCTCGTAATTCGCCCTGTGAAATTACTTCTCTGTTTTGGCATGGATTGCAACGATCTTCGAAACTGGTTCTTTGTTTAGTCATGAAATCCCGCCAATTTGCCAGGAGACTGATGTTGTATGCTAATTGATAAGATCACACCGGAATCAACCTTGCAATGTTCTGCGCCAGAAATTTGATTTGGAGTGATCCTTGGCAGCTGATCAAAAGTTGCTTTGCTGTAACTCAAACTTTGCGAGATCTTTGTGAGCACTTCCCTCTGCTGAATAAAATTAAATGGCAAGATCTATTAAGATCGTTTTGTGACCACCGAAACTTAAACACGCCCACAATCTCAAAATCTTAATCCTCGAAGATCTTGAACTCTCACTTTTGGCAGTCCAAGTAATATATTGCCCTTAATCAGTGATTCAATTCTGGAAGTCCAAGTAATATATTGCCCTTAATCACTGATTCAATTCTTAGCTAATTGGTATTACTTTCTTTAGAAGCTAGCATTAACCACCGATTGATGAGCGATCTCTTTATTCCTATTCAATGCATACACGTTCTTTGTTATACCGAATCTCATCAATTTGATTTTCTATGGGAAAATCATACTCATTCTTTTCAGAGGGAAGAAGATTTAGTTAATTTAAGATTGAGAAAATAGGATTTTGATTTGATTACCTCGAAGAAGTTGCTTTGATACCATGCATACATTGCTCCTCTGCCAGCAAGCATTCGTAGTCCTTATGGGTTTGTATACACTTCTCACAACTTCATATGTATTAAATTTATTGGTCTCCTTTTGATAAATATATTTGAGATTGCATTTTTTCAATGGAGAATAAGAAGGGTGATATTTGAAAGTTACTTTGATAAATTGAACTTCATGGAGTAAACTAAGCCTTTCATCTTAATATTTTCCATTCTCATTATTATTTAATTTATATGAAATAGAATTAAACTCTATTAAAACCTTGATACAAAGTACTTTCCTCGGTAAGATAGGTAAGATAAGAATGAATTAATCATAAGACTTGTTATTTTGATATAAAAGTTTTCATGGAATCTAAACATGATTATCTTTTTATGCATAAACAAAGAGATATAAGTAATAAATAACATGTTTACAACTGAAACAAAATAAATCAATGAAACAAAGACAACAAATAAAAACAAACAACAAATAAAAATGAATATTTACAATGGATATTTACATATCTACAAGAGGTTGAGTTTTACATATTTGCGTGGAAAAGATATTTAAATAACATAAAATCAAATTAGAAACAACAGTAAAGAAAATCCAATCAAACTCTAAGAAGAAAGAAAAACAAATCTAAAGTAGGAATAATGAAAACAAATCTAAAATAGGAATAATGAAAATTTGCAAATTGTCTAAAAATAAACTAGAAAGCAAGGTAAAATATAAACCATGAAAACTTCAAAACCCAAACAAGACAAAAATTAGAAAATATATCTCATCAATAGTATAAAGTTAAAAGGAGTGTTTTCATTTATGTTGAGATAAAGATTGATTATGTCTTGCTTGGTATGGAATAGATCAAGTTTTTATTTAAAAGGAAATCTTAAAATTAAGAAGGAACAGTTATGAAAAAGGAGACAAAATCACATCAAAATGCCTCATTCCTTGTAAATAGTTTTCTCTAAAGTTAAAATTTAATTGAAAATCCTTACGGATCATCTCTTATTAATTGTAGAGTAGACTGACAATATGTTTTTTAAGAGACCAAAGAACAAGATGTTGAATGAAAACAGGGTAAGGTGCAGAGACTCCCTGATATAACTTGTTTGCAACTATAACACCATCATAACTTCCTTATGCAAAGGAACCCAAGGAATTTCTAATCTAAGCTATCATCTAAGCCTCCAACGAAAACCTGCAAAACCAAAAATCGTATCAAAAAATTCTAAATAAGGCTTAAAAAAATGCTTATCAGAAAATTACTAAAATCAAATAAAATAAACACATGCAATCTTATAATTATCACATTTATTAAAACTAACTAAGGCAGGCATCACACCTTTTCTAGAAAAAGAAAATAAAAGAAAACTAAATTAATATACTTCTACTCCTATCCTACAGGACAAACAAAACTAAGTGAAATGAAACTTCCAATGTAACCATCAAAGTAACTCTAATCCTGCAAAAAGAAAACAATGAAGTATTAGTACTTGAAATTGTAATACTTCATATCTAAAAATCGAAAGAATTAAATCTAAAATGTTGTTTACAAAGAAAAGTGTAGAAAAATTATTGTACAATGGAAACTTCTTCAAAAAGGATTCTTCCAACCAAACTTCAATTGGATCATAGAAATAAGATTGGAAGTCGTTTGATGCTTGTAAAGATTTAATGGAGAAGACAAATATCTTATTATGATCATGATTAGGAAGAATCCTATCATGATCATGATTTGAAGAATTAGAAAAGGAATTAGTGGATGATGTTTTGTTATTATTATGAAAGTTTGATATTACTTCATTTTTCCTTCCACTTTCAAACTTGAAATTAAAGACATGAGACCCCGATATGACCATCATCTTGTGATGAAGTCTTTCAATATCATTGTTATCTAATAGATCACCAAAAATGATTTCATCCCTTTCCAACTTACAAACTAATTCATTATTTATAATGACATAAGATGAACTAGGTAAGTATGCATGTGAATCATAGCCAATGTTCATAAAAATATCATTTTCTTGTCCGTAATCTTGATATGAATTAAATTGAATAGAAATGTTTCCCTCATTCTCCTATGACATTTTTTTATTGTTTTGCATCAATCTAAAATCTGACCATAAAGTAAAAGTATGAATTCCATTATGTAAAGTATAGTCATGAAATAAATCTAGATAAAAAAGTAATAATTTTCAGAGTATAAGCAACAAAATGATTCCCTTTTAATAGAAAAACCTTCATAAACTGCTTCAAAGGAAAAATTATTGTGCAAACTCTGATCTAATGATAAGTTATTTGTAATAATGAGAGGAACTTGTTCAATATTAGAATAAGAAAATGCAAAATTACCATTGATACAACCATCACTTACACTTTCAGTTTCAAGGCCTTTAAGCATTAAGTCTTCTTCCACCATGTCTCTTCCAACAAGAGTTTCAATATCATTGTTAAATAAAAGAATCAAATCCTCAAATACCTTCTCTTGTTCCTGAAACTGTGTATAAAAAAATCCTAACATTTGTTGTTGCATAACAATTTTCAGTATTATCAGTGGACTTAATAGAATTAGACCTTGAATTAGGATTAAATGATGGACTAAAATCTTGAATAACATGCATGTCATGAAACAAATCATCTTCATGTTTATCATCATTTTCCTGATTTTGTGTGTTAGAAAGAGAATTAAGACAGAGAAACCAATCTAATGCCTCTTCTCTAGAAGGTTGATCTTTATCATGAAATCTAAAGAAAATTAACATAAACCTGGAAAAGAAGCCATCCATAGGCTCACCTTCATCTTTGCGAAGATTCTCAATTTCCAACCACAATTCTTTATAATTGTAATCCTCGTGAGTGTTAAGAAACAACTCCATGAATTGTTTCCATGTGTGAATGAATTTGGCTGGTAACATTTCAAACCAACGATGGATCCTTCCTCTTAAAGTCGCGGAAAAAATTATGCAAATATCACTTTCATCAAATACATGTAAATGATTGGAAATAAGATTAAACATAGAAAAATGATGAGAAACAAAAGTTTTACCTTCACCGTTAAAGCTCAATTTTTGCAAGAGTATAACTGTCTTTCTAGAAATACTCCTAGTAGACCTAGGAACACTGAAAGCATGTTCCAGAACAATGATATTAAAAATTACAAAATGAATTAATTCAAAGAAATAGATCAAAAGGGCTTACTTTCCGGTGGCCCTCCTCCTAGCGCCAAAAATGTTGATGGCCAAAATTGACCATGATCAACATTCGAGAAATCACCCGGTCAGGGCCCCAATCAGACTCTTTTCCATTTGAGATGGTGATTTCGACTGGTTATAATGGGTCCAATTACCAGTTTAAAGGTTTTTCTCCAACGAATGAAGACTTTATGAAATGAACTGAATTAAACTAAAAGTAAATGCATTCTAGTGTAACATCCAGTTCCACTGATCACATTTTACATTGACTTATTCTTTGAGGACGCTTGTGAGCAAGTGATCCGATTATGGTACATTATGATTTCTTCTTTATTATGAGATATATTATGATGTCATTGTGATTTATATGTTAATTTCTAGATGTATATATATATATATATATATATTGACAGGTATTATTGATGAGTTCTCCTGAGTGTGCATGATACATGATGGGTTGAGGATGCTCATGGCATCAACACACTTCCTTGGACTCTACATTGAGTTAGGGAGTGGACTTGTATTTGGTTTGAGTATTTGATTTACACACATGTGATTTATATGATGATTTCAGTATGAATATTATGTATATGAATTATTGACATTTCCCTTGTCAGTGGATGCATGCATGGTGACGCTTACTAATTCAAATCACATATGGAGTAAAGGGGTCATACACATAAACCAAATAGATGAGGGAGAGGTGTGACAACGTCCCCGTCACAGCCTACTACCACTCCCGCCGTGATCTGAACGTGAGGTTAATGATTACCTCATTCCGATAGGTCCACAATGTAGTGAGGGTAGACTGAGACAATCACTCATGAAGAATTCTAAGGGGTGCGCAATAAGGAAAAATCCTTATTTCTTAGACATCCCTTAGTCTCTCACAAGGCCAACCAAGTGGAGTGTTGACTCCAAGTGTCAGACAAACTTCCAAACTAGTCAAAGGTGAGTGGCACCCTTGGAGCACGGAAGTGCGTCCTGAAGGGCACGTTGCGTAAACAAGATTTGAGTAAAAACAAATTTAGAAGGCCTAGAAAAATTAAAATAAAATACTTAGACATTGTTAGAAAGAGCATATGGTTGATTATTAAATTATAAACAAGAAAAATAACAAAGAGTCTAAGTCTAAGAGGTTTGACTAAATTAAAGCATTAAAAGAGAATAAAGAGAATTAGACTAGCAACTTAAGTAAATGAAGAAATAAGAATGAATTTGGGTAGATGCACATGTGTGCATGGAAATAACAAAAGATATTTTTAAATAAAAAGAAAATAAAACATGAGAGAATAGATAGTCCACATAGAATAACATCTTGAGTCAATCAACCACTAATCCTAACTGAAAGAAGAATCAGAATCCAACTCAAACTGAAATCTAGTTAGGGGACACAAATTAAATGAGGGATTGGGGAACTAAGAGACAACTGAGAAGAAAAATAGGAACAAATTGGTGAATGTGAGGGAAAATGTCTAAATAAATAAAATAAAAAGGGAATTAACATGTGCAACTTGGGGAGAGTGTGACATGTGTAGTGGGTGAATAATCCTTGATTAAATTATAAAAAAATTAATTATTTATGCATGAGAGGAAAAGTGTCATTGTTAATTTCCCCTAAAATGAAATGGAGAGTAAGAAATAAAGGACCTCATTTTTTAAGTACTATTATGATGCCAAAATTTTTCTTGACTAGTTTACTTGTGGAGAGTTCGGTTGGAAAACTTGTGTAAAAAGTGGAAGCTCTTCCTTGCGAGGTCAAGTTTGTGCTATTGTGTTTATGGTTTTCTGTGTGTGACCACTTTGCGGCTCGGAGGGATAAGGGGGAATAAGATTACCTCTAGCATTGGATGGGAGGTACATGTGTAGTCTCTTGGATTAACAAGCGAAGGACCAACATCTATGTTCACCTGCAACCATTTATATCTCATATAGGGTCAATAATTACTCTTTCACAACATTGATTTTGGTAAATTTCTAAATTGGTTCCTTGTTAGCAATGGAGAATAGTGCATGAGAAGTGTAGAGTATGAATGTGAAAAAATGATAGGATGAATGGCATTGAGAAGGTTGAAGGAATTATTTGTATAATTCCTTCGAATAGTAGAATGGAGTATGCTTACAATTTTTCATAATGATTGTACTCAACTTGTACTTCAATAACTACACATGAGTAGACTTTCCTCACCAACTTCTACATGCATTCAATGATTGGGTATAAACGTCAATGGAGGTGTTTGGTTTCATTTAAGTCACATGATGGAAAAATAGATGAGATCTTAGGCTAATACTTAGTGATAGGTGATTTCTTTCCCTTGCCTGTCACTTTCCACTTCACCTCTAGTGGAACCATAACCCTTCTCATATTCTCAATAGACATCTTGGACCATTATATATTATATTCCAATGTCAATAATCATATATCTTGATTTCATTGTATCAAGCCTACCACATGGTCCATAAAATCATATTTACATCATCTATAATGCCTAACCATTCGATAGTTGAGCCTTGGCATTGAGATCCACACTAGGAAACGATACAAACATATTTATATCATTTATATATGGGGTCATTTACTTAATTTCACGTGGCTTGATTCCTATCATTTTAACCATGAATTTACAACCTTTACGTAATCCAATCCAATACATTCTAGGGGTCAAAATGGGGGTATTACATTCCCCTCCCCTTTGGAATAGCACCAACCTCTATTTAGCTCAAGATTATACCAACAATGGGTATGCTTATTTCGTCACATCCTCTAATTCCCATGAATCCTCATTAGGAGCAAAGTGCTTCCATTGCACCTTTACCTGTCTGATGGATTGGTTCTAGAACAATGCTACTTTCTTTTCAAGGATGCATAGTGGCTCTGTATGGAACTCTCCCACTTGTTCCACCTAGATCATAGCGTAAAAATCACATGGTTAGGATAATGTACATATTTCTTAATCAAAGAAAGATGGAAAACATTTTGAGCTCTAATGTTAGTAGGCAATGTAAGTCTATATGTAATTTTTCCTATCTTATCAAGGACTTCAAATGACCAACAATATCTAGGTGATAGCTTGACACAACTTTCAAGCTTCAAGGAACTCTTCTTTGGCTTCACTATGGTGAAAACATGATTCAAAACATTGAATTCTCTATGTAATATGTTCTTGTGTACACAATTTTGTTTTTTCTATCTTGGGTTTCCTTCAAGTAATTCCTGATTGTAGAAAGTTACTACTCCATTTCCTTGAGAATTTATGTCCCAAGCATAATCCTATTTACTGGATTATCCCAACTCATTGGAGTATTACACCATCTACCATATAAAACCTTAAACATAGTTATTTTTAATGATGCATGATACCCATTATTATATACATATTCCATGAGGTGTAAATAATCTTCCTACATGAATGATATATCCATCACATATATGTGAAGTATGTATTCAACTATGTGATTCATTCTTTTAGTTTAACCATCTATTTGTGGATTGTAAATAGTGCTAAAATTCAACCTAATACCCAAATTTAAAAAAAAAAACTCTTCCAAAAATTAGAAGTAAACTTTGTATCCATGTTATTGTTGCATTGGATATTTGATGTAATCTAAAGATTTACCTTATTCATATTTTTGTAATTTCAACAACCTTATGAATAAATATAATATGAATGTAATTTGTTTCCTTGATTAACTTATCCACCACAACCATAAAATAATCATATTGGAAATCCAATATTAAAATCTATTGTTATTACCTTTCATTTCCATTATGAAAATAGCAAAAACCACAACAAACCCACTAGATGTTGATTCTTAAGCTTTCTTTTTGACATTCCATCTAAAAAACATTTATTGTTATTACCTCTTATTTCCATTATGGAAATAGCAAAGGCCACAACAAACCCACTGGATGTTGATTCTTAGCCTTGCTTTTCAACATTCCATCTAAAAAGCATTTAATAGTGATAAAAATGTTTTAATATTAAAAAAAAATCTATATTTACACCATCTTCTTTTTTTATATAACTTTTACTAAAGTTTTAAGTTTATAGAGCAAAGAATGATTCATGGAAAATTGAAAATAAAATAATGGATCTATGCAATATATATATATATATATTATAATTTTTTATTAAAGTTTTAAGTTTATAAAGCAAATAATGATTGATGGAAAATTGAAAATAGAATAATGGGTGAACACAACATTGAGGTTATATGAAGCATAGTTTTTTTCAATGAATTGCATTATCATATGTAAGTTTTATAAATTTAAGTTTATAGAGCAAATAATGATTGATGGAAAATTGAAAATAGAATAATGGATCTATGCAATGTGTATTGGGCCATTCCAAAATGGTAAAAACATGGCTATGAGGTGAACACAACATTGAGGTTATATGAAGCATAGTTTTTTTCAATGAATTGCATTATCATATGTAAGTTTTATAAATTTAGGTAAATTTATAATGAAAAGTTGTATATTTACAAGGTTTTGAATTAGGGTTAGACAGTTTATATCAATTATTAAATCATATTTAATGAATTTATATGGAGTTTAGTTTTATAAAATAGTATGAGATATTTTTTAATATTTGGATAATTACGTAATTATATAAATAAGAAGGATTGTAACCATTGAATTGGTGAAATACTCTAAAATTATTCATAATTTATTAAATAAGAGAAAATTGTGGGAGAGATTCTTGATCTTGGCTATTGAGATATTGATAAAAAGGAATAGGATAAAGGTTGTTCAATGACATGTCCACATTAGGGTACATCACATACAATGATGAATATAAAGCACATAATAGTTTGCTTGCATTCCATGTGGTGTGACATGTATCTCAACACACAAAGACATCTCCCAACATATTGTGTATGCAAGGTGGCACCTTGTTGCTGAGTATGACATACATATGAGGATTAGTGAATGAATATAAACAAATAAGTTGCATGGTCAATGTTATTTATTCTCACTTGATAAAAAATTATTAGCTAAGTCTAAATGCTATTAAGTTGACAAGTTTTAATTATACGACCTGTTTAATGTGTTGAAGGATCTAATATGTTATATAATATTAGATTCCAATGAAATGGGGTCATGGGAAATAACTGTGATCCAATAGATGGTCCATGATGGTTTTGGTCATCTATGTCATCTTGTATTGGAAGTAACAAGACACATTTGAGAGAATTAACAACCATGGGGATTTCTATAGTGCAACAAGGAGGTTTATCAATATAGCTAGGGTGTTTTATCACAATAGTAGTGGGTATTTCACAAACAATAGTGGTGGGTGATCAAATAACAAGAAATCAACTTCAAGCAATGCTCCAAGTGTTAGAGGAGGGAAATTGTTTCCAAATACAAAAAAAACTAGAGTATACATGTCAATTGTTTGAAAAAATATTTATAGGAATTGTTGCAATGTATACTACAAAAGGGGATACATTGGCACATATGAAATATGTAATACAATTAGATACATTGAATAATAATGAACCATTTTGAAATGGATTCAAGACTTAGAATATGGTGTTTGGAAAAATCATGGTCAAGTTGGAATGGTGTTGAAAGTAAGAGGAAGCCAAAAAAAAGTTTGACGAGATGTTTGTAGAAGGGAATTTGTAGCTCACTATAAAATTGCATTCGGAAAATCTATCACCTTAGAAATAATGAGCAAGAACTCCATAGGAAATGAAAATAATAAGATACAAGATGCAGGAATCCCTCATAACCATTAGACTCTCGATATTTACTAGAAAGTAACTAGAATATGTGCACATTCTTGATGACTATGACATAAAAAAAGAGTCAAATTTATGCTTAGTATTTTTTTATTATGGAAGAAATAAGGAGAAATGAAGATATCCTCTTCCAGTACTTAGAAATCCCCAATACTGGAAGAAATAAGGAGAAATGAAGATATCCTCTTCCAGTACTTAGAAATCCCCAATATTGGAAGAAGTTGTCAAAGGTAATTTGATTTGTTTTAAGGACACTCTTCTTTGTTAAGGAATAACTCTAGCTCCAACTAATTCCCCCCCAAGAGTGAATATTATCACTAACACTTTCTTCCATGTGGAAAATGAAACAACACTATGAGTTTAAAACTTTCTCTATCATGGATTAAGCTCGAAGAAGAATATCCCATTTGATATGATATGATATGAAGATTCAATGGCCCTCTTCCCATCACTTAAGGTAATCTGATTTCTTTTAAGGTCATGCTCTTCTTTGTTAAGGAATAACTCCAACTCCAACTCCAAATAATTCTCCCCCAACGATGGAGATTTATGTAACCCTTCCTTCCGCGAGGAAAAGTAAGTAGGATTGTGAGCTTAAAACTTGATCTATCATGGATTAAGCCCGAAGAAAAATATCCCCTTTGATATGATATGATTTGCATATTTAATTCCCTCTGGACATCACTTAAAAATCTCCAAAACATGGATATCATAGTTGGGGCTACTTCTTGCTAAATTTCATTGTATTCCATCCGATTTTTTTTTTTTTTTCAATCCTGAATTTGACTTTGAATTGTCTAAAGTGAATGTTGTAAGTGAGGGACCTTGGTATATGGACAAGTCTAGCATCGTTATTAAGTTGTGGAATCTAGGTTTTAACCTTCACATTTGAATCTTTTATATAGTTCGTAATATGGGTAAGATTGCTTAATCCAACTAGTTTTTGCAATTTGCAACGACTTTAGCCTCCACCATGAAATAATATCTAATTTAATACAAATTTTCAAAAAACAAAACACTCAAACAATTTAAGGAGGTGTTGACGGGTCCAAATGTCCTGTCAAGTAGGTAAGGGATAACGCCCGATGGCAGGTCCCAATTAGACATACTCTCGTTTGGTGTAGTGTTTTCGACTAGTATGTGGGCCTCAATGCCGCTACGAATTAAAAGAAGAAAAGGGGGAAAAACAATGAACCATTCCCCAAAGAATTATAATTTAATCTAAATCTAATCTAAATAAAAAACAAACTAATATAATCTAACTACTTCTAATCTATCCTATGCATGAGTAAATATAATAAATGGATACAGTATAAGATAATATCACTGGTTGCAAAAATAGTTCATGACAAACAACAATATATGAAAATGATAATGCAACATATATGAACATAAATAGTTACAAATTACATCTGCAACACCATTCTTGTATCCATTATAAATCCTAAATGCATAAGCATCTTAAATAACATGTACAAAAATAGTTTGTATAAAAAATTATTTAAGAAACTCATGAAACAACCACACATGAAGACAAGTCCCATATATAGTTGTGAAACATTTATGATCCCAAAATGCCTTCTGCTCTTTATCGAATCGAAGATAAGAGTACCATCTGAAGCTACAATGAGAAAACGTCCCTCTCTTCGTAAAATGAATTCTCTTTTATAAAATAAGAGAGTGTAACACACCCACTATCATAATTTAAAAATTTTGGGATTAATCTCCCATACATGAGAAATCTCCATAAACTCGTATTAGTGAAATGCCAATCCCCGATTCTATATCAGGATTCGGGGTTTCTAGTATCAAGATTCATTCACCCCCAAGACTCGCGATTCCCCGAATTCCGATGCGCTCCCTACGCATTAGCTCTCTTGGTTCAGCTCCCGGATCCACAGGACCTGCTACCATATGTCCGCAGCCCTATAGCTACCCATCGGGGTTTCGGGGTTTATGATGTCGCGATGCACAAGCCTTCGCAAATTCTGAACCTCCGATCCCCGATGCCACTTGGCGTTGACTCACGGCCAAGCTTGGCCTTCCGACACCTGTCCCTTGCTCTGGTGTCTATGGTCCCCACTCCCTATGATGGCATGGAGTGACACCTGTCCTCCACTGGAATGCTATGACTGTGGGACCGTCGCGTTTCAGGATTTCGCGACTTCTCCTGTCGTGAGTTTCTCGTCACCGAGAATCCCGAAATTCCGAACCCCGATCTCTACAGGATCTTTGGACACGCGTCCCTCAGGTTAACGGTTATGATCGCGTCGGGAAATCGCGGATCGCGATTTCCGTATGCAAG
>ML803842.1:110009-123239 GCA_009831015.1 Picea engelmannii | reverse complement strand
AATTTCATAATACAATATAAGCAAAATACTTATCAGAAATAACTTCAGCAATGGAAGCAACTGCTGAGAGGGGTGCTCGTTTCCACCCAACCGTAGGCGTAGCGACTCCGACTGGATTTACCACTAGTCACCCCCGAGTTGAGACCACGACGTCCTGAGACCTGCGTCTCTCTGTTCTGCCAGTGCCCAGGAGCGAAGGTTGCAATCCTCCCTCTCTGCAATCACTCACTCTGCGTAAAAATTGCCAAAGTTCCCCTCGCGTCTGCCCCCGTCAATCGTTCTATCCATACGCCTTATCCTCTCGCGAGGTTGCGTGTGGCACGATTACCCCCGCGCTGGTCAGTCATGATGGCTCTACGGATAGGCGGTTCACCTCCCCATCCCTCATCAAGCCATCAACCTACCAGCCTGCAAGGCATTTATTTCAGGGCTAGCGAGCCGCTTTTGGTTCTCCGGGCCAGTGGAGTCCAAATACGGTATTTTTTTTATTGGTGGAAGTTAACGCCCCTTTTTCAAGGTGCCCTCCACCACCATCGTGGTCTCTTTTCCGCACATCCCCTCTCAGCAGTTCTGCAATAAATTCAAACTGTCATTTACATTTATTGACCTCTTTCTATAGGTCCATTTACATCACATATTCATACTTATGAGTTTTGCCATAGTCCTTGGCCAGTTCAGTTATATTTACAATCTGGGGGAAACAGGGTGTTACAGAGAGACTCTTCATTTCCCACAACTATTCATTTATTTCGTTACGACTTTTCATTTCATCTCCCTTGGTTTTGTTATCTTACATTTATAATTTCTCTTACATATTTATTAATGAATATATTTCACTATGGACAAAAGTTAAGAATACTTTAAAATTTTTCATATTCATGTTGTATGAATTCCACGAGTCACCATTATTGAAAATATCTTCATTTCAACCCAACTACGTCTGATTATGTTCTTCAATTTTTTTGAGCATTTAAGTGATCAATTTGGTAAAAAATACTTTACTAAAATCTTCTTCATTATTTCATCTTTCCAACAAGCTATCTCACGGTTGATTTTACCACCTAGAACTTGAGATACGCATTTTGGAACAATTCATGGTCCATCTCGAATTAAATTTGTGCCTTATTTTCTCCTGGATTTTCTAGGCATTTTTGTTGTTGATCTGGTTCAAATTATTCTTCTAGTATATTCTTCTCCTCATTAGCTTTTCAACTAGTCCTCTCTTGCTTGATTTGGCTTACTGGATCATGAGTTATGGATGCCCGAAATTTGCACAGTCAATTTTCCCTCCAAATTTGTGGCCTATTTTGTTTTACGATTTCTGAGGTTTTCGATTACTTTTATAACCTGAAGACCTATCCCAAAACATTATTTTTCTCGATACCTTTCAAAGAGGTATCACGGGCCTAATTCTGACACTTGTAACTCAAGATATGTCTATTTGAAAATCAATGCTCAACAACCATTGATCTGCTTGTGGGTGAATCTAGGTCATTGATCTTTAACCTGAAAATAAAATTCCCACATGCATAAGAAAATCCAAAATTAAATGGTTTAAGCAGTTTTATCCCCCTTAGCTAATTTGTATAAGAACATAGAAAAGGCATGGGACCTTGGACTCATATTGTAATTTTGGTCAATAATCCTAATTAAAATAAGAAAAAAATAAAAAGAAATAAAAATAGGATATAATTAATTTAATTAACTTACAAAAATAGTAATAAAATAAATATTAGAAAAGTGAGGACAATTTACACATGAGTTAGGGTTCTGGATAAGGATTAAGGTCACGACTTCATCAATACAAAGGTGATAGGAAAAAAAATCAGCTGAGGTTCAGGCAAGACAAGGCTTAGTCCATAATGTTGACAATTGCTTTCAAACGACATATAAGATTATCAATAGAGAGAGATCTAGGCAAGAGGAAGAAGATCAATGGATTCCCCCACATGCATTTCAAGGATGGAGTGACCATGTAAATGAAGTGGCCCTGCGAACCTACTCCTGCAACAACAAAGATAAGAGATCAGTTATGCAATTAAGAAGACACCATTATACCATAAACATTACATTCCCTTCCTTCAATCAAAATTATGAATGAATGTTGGGCTTGTTCAAAGATAATCATGGGTGGTTGTATATAAGTTTCCTGAAAACTGCATATGCCAAGTCTCGAACTCAAAAGAAAGATTAGTGATCTTGTGGTTCAAGTTAATAGTGAAACCAAAGAATATGATCAATATATAAGATCATAAATATTAAGGCATTAAGCACAACATGCAAGCAAGAGGATGAAAAATGCAAACATGTTCTTCATTTAAGTCATCCATTGAAAAATCCCTAAGAGAAAACTCATTCAAGGCATAGAATAAAACATCAATCTTTACAGCCATATATGATCATCAAATACTTCAAAATATTCACAAGGTCCCAACGATAACTTGTCCATTTCATCTTACAAATATCAATGAAGCATCATAAGACAAGAAGCATAAGATCACAAGGATTAAAAAACATCCATAAATATAATCATCAATAAAGATCAAACTTCCAATTCCCTCAAAGTAGATGAAGAATAAACATTAGATTCATAGTAGTAGAGAATTAGGAATTCGTGTTCAAATTTTAGTAGGGGGCCCTTTCCTTTCTCTTGTGAGAGAAAAAGTAAAGGGGGGGTTGTTGTGGCCACACCAAATGGTGGCATACTGGGAGAACCAATTATCTCTATCAATAAAATCCTTGGGCCTTTACTTCAAATATGAATTTTAAAGATAAGATCAACAAACTATAGACAACTTTCCGATAATCACAAGTACCACAATGATGCCAAGTTTCTAAAATATGTAATCTAATATTTTGGGTACTTATAATCTAACACACATTTTTTAAAGAGAAAATTAGTGAGGTAAATTTTTAATTGGCTAACTACTTCATATTATCTTTGATTTAACCATGGGTTTACACTTTTTATAACAAACAAACATTTACATAAGTGTGTTCCTCATCGTTATTTTCTTGGCATTGATTCGTTACCAACGAGCGTCCATAGCCCCAACGAAGATGCCTTGGTACCATACAAGCATAGCTCCACTTCCAACAAGTGTCCATAGCCCTGATAGGTTTACTTGTACTTCCCACACTGTTAATAGTGTTTTCAACTTCCTTTTTATTTCAAAAAATGCTCACCCTTTATATAATATATATATATATATATATATATATAGGGTGTGAAGGAAGCAGGGTGATACAAGAGTTGCTTTGATTTTCCAAGTAGATGTTATGCATTTAAGTTTAACCCATATGTCTCCCCCAAAACCATCATAGTATGGACCATCTTATTAATATTAAGTGGATGGAGCTCAAAGAAAAATGTAGATAGACACTTTCCTATACTTATGAATTATCATGGTATGCTTAGTAAACACATGTGTCCTACCATAACTATCAGTCCATACCCACAACTAAGAACTTCATGAATGTTCATTTAGATAAAGCAGCCCATGCATCTCATGACTTGTAAAATTTCTTTAGTATGTGACCAAAATTGGATAAGCCCCTCACTCAAATTGAAAGAGTAATCCTCAAGGTAGACTAAGAAGTCAAATCAACTCATGGAACAGACCCACATCCAAATTAAATGAGGGAAGAAAATTGTACAAGTGGAAAGCAAGAGATAAAACTAAAGCTAAAACTAAAAAAGAATATAACTAAACTAAAAGGAACCCAAAACTAAAAAATGTCAATCTTCAAATCAAATTAAAATTAAAAATAAATAAAAAAATATAAAAAAATAAAACAATAAGGGATCAATGTAACATGGGATACATCTTGGACAACAACATAGTATGGGTGATATGCATGAAATGTACTTACATTGAAGCTCCAAGAATTGAAATAAGGGAAAAATTTTCAACTAATGCATTTTCCATACATACTTAAACCCAACAAGAATGATTTTCAGGATTGAGTACATAATCTGGAAATGAAAAAATCAACAAGATTATGAGGAACCATTATATGATAAAAAAGATATCAAATCACTAAATTTGAACCTTTCATGTTGATAATCGATTGAAATTTCCTGAAATGTTCAAGGTTGTAAACATTGAATGAATTTAAGAATTCACACTCCTTTTAGCTTATTGTTATGGATATGATCTTAGTGGAATAATATTTTGAAGATGCCATATTTTCAAACTTAGAAATTTCATTGATATTGTTCACCAAGATACTCACCGCCTCTTCGATTATTAATCCAAATTATTTCATTCATTGTATCATTCATCCTTGATGGCACAAAAGAACAAAACCCACTACCATGATTGAAAAATTAAGCAAAGAAGGATGTAAAATTATATACAATAAAGAAATTGGTTATACTAAACTAAGAGGAAAATCAAAAGCACACTCTATTAGTCATTATGGGAATAATTAATCTTGAAAGATAGACAATCAACATAATATAAATCATGAGCATTATTAGTGAAAAAAAATTCACTAAAGCCTCGGGAAGTAAACAAAATTAAGAATTAGGTAAGGACGGTTAACCATTCGAAGTAAGGACCAATAAAAAGATTCCAAAAGTAAATATCTAAAAGGAAGAACAAGTAGGATTATGAGGATCGGTAATCTAGTTTGAAAAGTTCACAACACAATCCTCCAATCCAATTGTCACCTGCAAAAATCTAGAAAAATGAGTTAACGAGGATGCTTAATAAAAAGAATCTTTAAATCCAATCACATAAAACATTCCACAATAAGCTCTCAAGATTTCTTCTCATAAGGAGGTCCTTTGCACACTTGAAAATAATGAACCTTTTAACAATAGAGCTCACATGTGACATCTCACCAAAACATCCATTTCTCTTTGCTATAAAAGATATTATTAATCCCAAAGATTCAAACAATTCAATCTGATAAGGTAAAGATGAAACATCATAGTTATGGAGGTCATAAAAGATGATCATGAAAAAGACTCTAAATATCAACTAGATCATAAACAAACATGAGAATACATGAATGAGACTATGTTTCTGATCAATTATTGAGTTGGTGACAATCTTAGTTGATTAATTCTAAAAATTGTTGCAAAGGAATCTGAGCAGTCAAATGTAGATTAATACCTCCCTAAGTTGCTTCCATTTAAAGAGAAAAAATTGTTGAGTTGTTGGTCGTCCAAGCCATTTCCCAAACTGCATAAAAAAAGAGAATGTTATGATATGTTGTTAAACAGATTGAGAAAAAAATCTTCCTCTAAATTACTAACATATTAAAATGAAATTTAACTAAAAAGAATAGTAAAGACCAAAATTAAACTAATTCTAAGCAAAGCATGCTAAGCTAATATAAAATTGAACTATATGGGTTGTCATAAAACCTATGCAAATGCCAATGCAATCATTGAGTATTCATGTTTTGTCCATTAAGTCAAATATCATGTCCTTCTTCTCGATAAATAGTCATTATGTGTTTTCCCACAATTTTCCTTTTGACAAGAGACTTAGTGTCATTGGTTGTTTGTGAGATTTGGATCCCCTAGAGACTTCGTCTTGTTCTTGCAAACAAAATCAATTAAATGACACAAATAGAACCACAAAATTTTAATTCCATTCATGTCCTAAAGATACACATCCATCAACAAACCTTTATGATGCTTAAAATATGAATAAAATTATGATTCAACAAATCCTCAACATCACACATCAAGGTTTGTATTTCCTCTTGTCATTAATGATAATAATGTGAAATATTTGTATGATTATCTTCAAACTTGTGAGAGACAAAGAGGAAATCACTATTGATATGGAAGCAAACAATATATTCTGTTCAAATAATCTTAGACCACAACCAAGATGGATTTATTCCCCCCATCATAAATGAAAGATATAATCAGAAATCATGATTAAATGTGGTGACTAAAACCCGATTTCTAATAAGTAGTAAGTTGGGTATGATGGGAAAAACCATGAAACTAATATCATAAAATTCCTAGGAGTGTTCAAAGGAGACAAAATTTGCATTTCACTTCCTTGAGCTTACATATCACATAGAATATGATAGAATGAAAAGTTGATGAGTAAGCAATTGATATCTCTAGTAGATAGGTTTTCCATTCAAAAGAATTAGGCAGATGATTCAGAAAATGAAATCAACAAGATCACGAGCAAGAAATATCAAATAAAAGATATTCCAAACATGACCCAAACATGTTTATCTTTCTAGTTTATGAACAAACTTGGATAATCTTTGGTTTTATAGTTTCATATTCATGGAATGTTGACATATACAATGCAAGGCCCAATAGATTGAGGAATTACAACCACATGAAATTCACATCCTGAAACTTATTATCATGACTAAGATGAAAACAAATGTTGAAAATTTGAATTTAAAATGTTAGAAATTGCATTGACATTTTCCATCAAAGTATTTGCTACAGCCAAGAATTTGAATGATTTCACCTTTGAGATTAGTGGGTAGTACTAAGACATGATAAAAATTAGATCAATCAAGAATGTAAGCAGAATGAGTGACCTCAAATCAACAAATTCGAAGGATGGAAATTTTTTTCTAAGAAAGAATGGGTCTGAAATCATTATTGAATTTATAGGACTAGGATTAAATCTTTAGTCAGCCACTAGATTAGTTAATAAAATTATTGATCCTAGGAAATTTCTAAAAGAGATACAAATAGAAAGATTTATAGAGTAGTGTTGTCCACACTGTCAAAGCATGTTTCTAGGAAACCTGAAAAATATCTCTTTCTGTTGTATATAAGAAGAAAATTTGGATTCATCAATTTGCAATATTAATAGACAGACCAATGCTTAAATGACTAATTCAATAGAGAAAAAGAGATGCATAGCCAAAAGATAAAAAATTAACAATAAAGGTGATGAAAGAAATTATCTCAAAGAAACATTTGCTAAGCTTACTATGCTAAAAAAAAGTCTATATAAAAAATCATATTGGTTGAAAATAATATAATAAAATAGTCAGTGTTTGGATAACTCCAAATCTGAAAATAATCATCCAAAGAAATTGCAAGGAATTGGAGCGGCTTGAATTTCATATGGGAAGAAATTAACACTCAAAAGTTCAATTCATTGTGTATGGGTCAGCAAGATCAACATTCTAAATAAATTCTATCATGCAAAATATTATTGAAATCAAAACAAGAAGACTAATTTAATCCTAATTAAAAAAAATAGAAATTAAAACTAATACTATGGAAAGAAAATACACTAGCCTATTCTATCCTACTCATATCCTACACTACAGTGGGTGAAAATAATGAACTATGTGAATTCATAATGCCAATGTAACCATCCACGTAATCCCAAGCCTGCAAACATATGTTCATGACAAAATATTAGTAATAGAACTTGGAGAAAAAAGTAGGAAAAAATAATTTACATCAAAAAATATATTTACCATATTAAAGATGTCATAGTGATAATTCACGGGAAATCTAGCTGAATAACATCCCTCCAACCATGCTTCAATTCTATCATAAAATCTAACATTACTATCATAGAATTGATGGAGGGAGTCTATGGGAAACTAGCATACCAAATGAGAACCATGAATAAAATCTATGTGAAGGGTGAGAGAATCTTTGTGCTAATAAACTTGTTAATTCCTAAATACAAAACAAAATAATGAGGGCTTGACATAACCATCAGTGTAGAATTACATGCCTTATTTCCTAGGAAAGCCTCCCTAGAGTCATACTTTAATTAATCATCAACTTGAGATAAATTAGAGAAATCAAATGATATACATAGACTTGCATCCACCATGGTATAAGAGATATCTTCAAGACAATGGTGGAGGCCACTAACATCAACAATCTCAACTGAAGGGCTACTTGAACAAGAAGACTCTCTATTGGTAAAAATGAAGATGAAAAAGAAGAAGACATCGTTTGATATGCATCTACTACAACATTTTCTTCATCCCCTGAAAAAGGTTGATAAGGCATAGTTGTACTAAGTTCATGGGAAGAAGCCTTATCCCCCCTATCTTCCATATGGACATTACCACCATCAAGTCCTTCAAAATGGATCAACCCTATTGAGTTTATTTGAATAGGAAAATGTATGGCTTCTTACAAAATCAAACCATTAAAGATACCAGGATACAAATAATAATAAGTGGAAGAATTAAGAGAATTAAAATATTCTTTAGATCAAGAAACATTTTCAAAAAATGAATCTTTGAATGGTAGTATCTCCTCCTTAAGCACATTTTTTATTGAATGTGAATCAACAGGCTCCACACTAGGAATGGTTTTACAATCAACATGTTCTTGCTCAACATGGTTTTCCTCTTTCAAGAAAAAAGTGGATTGTTGTGCTAAAAGAGGTATTTCATGTATGTTAATTTCTTCTCTTGAAGTGAAATTACCAGCATGGTTGTTTTTCTCTTGTAAAATATGAGAGTTTGAAATATCTTCCAAAACATACTCATGGTGAGAAGAGAGGAGTGAATCACAGAAATTCTTATAACAAGAAGTTTCGCTAAATAATCCAACAACTATGGAAAAATATTCTTGATCTATCCTGGTTAATCTTGGAGAATTTATAACCGCGAAACAATTCAAATCAAAAGAAACAAATTCCAAATTATCCATGGGTGAGGAAGGATTCATGTCATGAGTGTCCATATTTTATTCATTAACAAAATGATTAGAATTTAAGTTTTGTTCCATAGCTTCCTTCTCTATTTCTTGTGATGAAAAATGTGAGATAGAATAATGAGAACCTAACATAACCATTGGTGTGATCCAAAGTATCCCATTATCAACAGGAAAACTCCCCTCTTGGTTAACTATAAAAAAAATCTGAATTTGAATTTATTACACAAGAGACCTCTTTTTCATCCCAAGGAAAGAAAGGGGGAATGGACTGGTGGGAGGATATATATGTTTTTTTCTAAAAATAATTATTTATCTGATCAATATCCCCCATAATAAAGAAATATCTATACATATGAAGTTCAACTAAATCATTAGTAGTTTCAACATTTCCATGCAAATCTAAATCAACATGTAAATTAACAATAAGACATGATTTAGATTATTCATCCAAACGAAATCTATAAAGAAGATGTTTGAATCGAATAGAAAAGTCTTCTAGAGATTCATCTTTTTTTTTTCTAAGCTCTAGAATTTCTTCACACGATTGATCATAATCATTATTCTCAAAAGCACGCAAAAATTCACACATAAATTGTTCCCATGTGTGAATAGAGATAAAGAGCAAAGTCTCACACCAACGCTTGACCCGACCTATGAAATTCAAAGTGAATAGATTGCAAATGACACTTTCATTAGTAATATTTTGGGAATAAGAAAGTTTCCATAATTGTAAAGTATGTTCAGATGCAGAGGTTTAACTCTTGCCATCAAATTTAAATTGCGACAAGAAATGAAAAATATTTCTAGGAGGTTTGGGAGGTATAGTACCAGAAAATATCTCCATAAAGGGATATGAGATGGAGCCATTAGTAAATTATTAATAATAAAAAAATCAATACAAACGACTCCACAATCTCAACTTGTCATTTGGCCCTCCTTTTACATAATTTCCCTTGATGGGTCCAAATGGCCTGCCAAGCAGGTAAGGGAGAACGCCCGATGACAAGTCCCAATTAGACCTACTCTCGTTTGGGGTAGCGTTTTCGACTATTATGTGGGCCTGGTTGCAACTACGAGTTAAAAGAAGAAAAATGAGAAAAATAATGAACTGTCTCCCAAATAATTCTAGTTAACCCTAAATATAATCTAAAACAAAAACAAACTAATCTAATTTAACTACTTTGAATCTATCATGTGTAGGAGCAAAGCTAATAGATGAATAAAATATAAGATGATATCACTGATTGCAGAAATAATTCATGACAAACAACAATATATGAAAATGATAATGCAACATATATAAATGTAAATAGTTACAAATTACATATGCAACACCATTCCCATATCCATTATAAATCATAAATGCACAAACATCTTAAATAACATGTACATAAATAGTTCGTATAACAAATTATTCAAGAAACTCACGAAATAATTGCACGTGAAGAAAAGTCCCATATACAGTCGCGAAACATTTATGATCCAAAAATGCCTTCTACTCTTTATGGAATTAGAGATAAGAGTACCATCTAAAGCTATAATGGGAAAAAGTCCCTCTCTTAGTAAAATGAATTCTCTTTTATAAAATGAGAGAGACTCTTCATTTCCCGTAACTATTCATTTCTTTCGGTTATAACTTTTCTTTTAGTCTCCCTTCATTTTTTTGTCTTACAATTCAAATTTCTCTTACATATTTATTAATAAATATATTTCACTATGGACATAAGTTAATAAGACTTTTAAAATTTTCATATTCACATTTTATGAATTCCACGAGTCACCATTATGAGAAATATCTTCAATTCATCCCAACTACATCCGCTTTTGTTCTTCTAATTTTATGAGAATTTTAGTGATGAATATGGTAAAAAGGACTTTACTAAAATATTCTTAATTGTTCCATCTTTCCAACAAGCTATCTCAATCTTGATTTGACCAACCGAAACTTGAGATACACATTTTGGAACAAATCAGGATCCATCTCCAGTTAAATTCATGCCTCATTCACTCCTAAATTTCATGGGCATTTGTTTTGCCGATCTAGTTCAAATCATTCTTCTAGTACATTCTTATCCCCATTATCTTTCCAACAAGTCCTCTCTTGATTGATCTGACTTCCTAGATCATGAGTTATGGCTACCCAAAGTTTGCATAGTCGATTTTCCCTCTAAATTTGTGGCGTACTGTTTTCTACGATTTATGAGGTTTTTGTTTTACTGTTTTGACCTGAATACCTCTCCCAACGCATTCTTTGTCTGGATACCTTTACAACGAGGTATCATGGGCCTGATTCCGACACATGTAGCTCAAGATATGTTTGTTTGAAAATCAACACTCAACAACCCTTGATATGCATGTGGGTGAATCTAAGTCGTTGATATTTAACCTGAAAATAAAAATCCCACATGCATAAGGAAATCCAAAAATGAATGGTTTAAATAGTTTTTTCCCCTTAGATAATTTGTATAAGAACATAGAGAAGGCATAGAACCTCGGGCTCGTATTGTAATTTTGACCAATAATCCTATTTAAAATAAGAAAATAAAATAAAAAAGAAATAAAAATAGGAAAATAATTAATTTAATTTGCCTATGTTAAAAATAAAGTTAATAAATAAAAATTAATAGAATTACCCCCAAATCCACATGAAAATAAAAAAATAATAATAAAAAAAAGAAATTAATCCCCCACCCTCGTGCAATTATCAAAAATACACGTTAAATAACCTTCTCAGGGTCATGGGTAGTTATAGTGGTGAAGTTACATTATGATGGCGTACGATGGCTCCAAACTTTGATGATTTCTTGTAAGAATGGCATATCTCGGGATGGTAATAACTTACGATAGCTTAATGCTTCAAACACACTCCTCTATGATGGTCTGTTAGACTCTGATGACAACTCAACATTGTTAGACTCCGATGATAGCTCAACACTATCGAATTCCAATGATAGCTCAACACTATCGGACTTCGATGAATCTCGGATTGTGATGGGTCGGGATGGTAAGTTAAGGAGTGTTGTGTGAGCTCTCTGATGAGAGCTCAACACTATCAAACTCCGACGATAGCTCAACACTATCGGACTTCGATGAATCTCGGATTGCGATGGGTCAAGATGGTAAGTTAAGGAGTGTTGTGTGAGCTCTGATTGCTTACCCTCAAAGTACGATGGTCAAAGAGGGAAAGTTAGGGAGTGACACTCACTTTGATGAGCTGAGTTTGATGGCACCATTCCGATGGAACCTCACGATGGTTAAGCTTGAGGTCCAAAAATTATTATAAAATTCTAAGGTTCCAAAGGCATTCAGAATAAAACTTTCAATGGGTAATTCTGTAACATCCTGCTCTGGCGCACTGAGAAAACTTATTCTCTGAGGACACTTGCTCGCAAGTGATCCGAATTATTATGCTATTAAAACTTTTGATTTTGATTATGAGGTGTTATGGGATGATGACATGTTGTTTTACTGCTTTGACATAGACAGGTGTTGTTGACTCGGTTTTACTGAGTGTGCAGGGTTTTGGACCTTGAGGATGCGGAGGCATCGATGGAACCCCTTGGACTCCGAATCGAGTCAGGGAGTGTGCCATTGGGGTTTGAATGTTTTACTGTGATATGAGTGCATCAGACTAGATGATATTATATGGATATGTTCTGATATGATTTGTTGATGATGCAGGCTGACGATAGCTTGCCGACCAGACTCACATATGGAGTAAAGGGGTCACACACGACTACCAAAGATGTTGAGGGAGAGGTGTGGACAACAGCCCTGCCATAGCCTACTAGCACTCCCACCGTGGCTTGAACTGTAGGTTAACGATTACCTAGTTCGAGAGGACCCACGATGTCGTGAGGGCAGACTGCGATAGTTGCTCACGATGATTCTAAGGGGTGCACAATAAGGTGGGGGCCTTATTCCTTAGAAGCCATTAGTCTCCCACAAGTTCACCTGGCGGAGTGTTGACTCCAGGGGTTATTGATGTCTACCAATCAGTCAAGAGGTGAGTGGCACCCTTGGAGCACGTAGTGCGTCTTGAAGGGCACGTCGCGCAAGGGAACAGATGAGGCGAGTGGCACCCTTGGAGCACCTAGTGCGTCCTGAAGGGCACGTCGCATTGATGATGATAGAAGGATGAACATAGATGGCCTTAAGGCAAATAACAGGTTAATAAATTTTAAAACAATTTCCCTAATTAAATGTCGCCCAGTACAAAATTTAAGTATTAAGTCTAAAATTTCGCTAGGGGTAAAATTTTGTCTACCTTTAAAAAAATAATAAATAAATAATAAATATAAAAAATAAAATAAATAGATAAAATGAAATAAAATAATAAAGTTTAAAATAAAAACCACTTAAGTAATAATTATGGTCTTCATAAAATTTTGTAACATGAAGGGAGTAAGAAATTAAATTATTAATAAGAAATAAAATTTGTGGATATAAAAAGTAAAGAGGGAATTAATTATTTTATCATTTGATAATTTAAAAGATACTAAATTAATGATAAAAGGGAAAAGGGGTTATATTCCACACCTGCCTTTTTGAGTTCTAAGTAAAAGGGGAAAGAGGGAAAAAAAAAAAAA
>ML803842.1:36488-92644 GCA_009831015.1 Picea engelmannii | reverse complement strand
GGGAATCGACAACTGGCGGTTCTCGTACTCGCATGACACGGGGTTGATCCCCGTCGGCTACCACTATAACCCCAGGTGCAACCACCCAACCCGCAAGAATGGCGCATGAGTAAATCTGAGTGAGAATCGAACATGAGACTTCATTTTACAATTTTCCTTCCATTTACACGGCACTTGCCAATCTGTCTACACCTGTGCGGGCGTTGTAATGTATTTATATTATGAGAATGCATTTTATGCTATTTTTTTCTAATGAATTAAAAAGGTCATCTCATGCATTTACTTTCTTCAATGGAATTATTGAAAACTTCCCATCATAAAATGAATTAGTGTAATTATCTTGTAATTAAGTGATGTTGATTCATCCATTGACCTTGATTTAGTGATATGCTGGTTCTAGGTTTTGATGTGCTTGTTGATGAGTGTCTTGTAGGGTTAATGTATCCACTAGATATGTTGGCACACATGGCCATTTCCATGAAGATCCCTAGACCATGTACTAGAGCCATGGCCACCAACCTAGTTGATGTTGTCAAAACATCCCTCATAGGCTTAGCTGCAACAAATTCATGCCTAGTGAACATTAACAACAATGGATTCATGAATCTTTGTTACCATATTTTTCCCCTATGACCTTGGGTCATGTCACAACAGAGCAAGACCATATGTAAAAGAAAAAACCTACCCTCACACACAACAATGTTATAAGAAAATAACTACTTTGAGGAGAGAAGGAGAGAAGGAGAGACTCCACACCTTGTATCCTATGTCTGATGTCGATCCTCACTTTCCACCTTTGATTCTACTTCTAATATCCACTGGCATCAACCTACAAAAGAATACCAAGTCTACCGTGCAACAAGTTAGTTATGAATTCAAAGCATACATATAATGTGAAAAAATTCAAGTATATGAAGCAAACTAGCATATATCAATAGATTGAATCAATATACACATGTATGGAGGGAAAGAGATCTCTTTTATTGAAAACAATGAAAGTGGGTAGTTACAACCTGACTCTAACCGTTGGCACTTCCTCGAAGCCAACTGCCTAGGTTCCTCCATTGGTCCTTCAAGCATCAAATCCACACAACGAATCTTCCTTGGATGAATAAAAAAGGATAGGAACATACCCTACAACCACATATGGGAGAGGAAGGAATTATGTAAAACAAGTTCCAAATCAAGGGGATGCTACTCAGAGGATCAAGGAAAAAATGGAATCTTGCAAATTCGTCAGCATAATCTTGCACCTAGGTTGTCCTCCTCATCCATGCCCTCAAAGGTGACTTTATAATGTACTCAAGGGGTTAAGGTGGTTTGATTTCACTGTTTATAGGCCAAGGGGAGTTTGGGAGCGAGCCCAACCAAAAAACCTGCTCAAAAATGTGGAATATTTTATTTTTTCATATTTTTTTAGGGCATCTACGAGTTGCGAAAATCTGTGGTTTGCACACGAGTGACCTGTGGATGGAAACAAAAATGTTGTTTTTTAGATGAGTTTGATGAAGTAAGATGGAATTTAAGTTTTCAATCTAGGGAAAAGGGTTAGGCCATATCACAAATGCAATTGATGTGTCTATTTGTGGTATAATAGATGCCCCCTAATGTGTGAGTTAGGAAGCGAAACTAATGGACAAAATACATTATAACTCTAAGAGGAAAGGATGAATTGAAGTAGATCCAATGAAAATTCATGAACACATGATCCAAGAACATAAACCGTCAGCAAAGATCAAATAATAGTATTATCTTCCCGAGTCGAGCATACCCATGCTCAAGAGTGATGTAAGCATGGATGACAAATCAAATACACTACAGATCCATATCGTATATCAAAGTATGACTGATGTCCATGGCCACAAAAAATACACAATGGATCCATGTGATATATATAAAGTAGCAATCATGGACACTGGGAATACACAGTGGATCCATGCAAAAAGTAGATCATAGCCACGCATGGATACATAGTGGAGTTATATCTCAAAATCAAAATCAGAGGATATCTATAACCAATGGAGTGAACAAGATGATCCTATGCAAATACCAATGTCTGAGGGGTGGTACAATATGTCAGGTAGGAGAAAAAAATATGTGATGCTCGTACTTCACTCGAATTCTTCAAATCAGATACGACGAGGTACAAGTCTACACCATGTGAATAGATGTGTTGGGGTCGAACATAGTGAGACAATGTTTGATTACCAGTCATTTATGTATATCGTTGACAAACCCGAGACAACCCACGATGATGATAATGGGCATCAAGGTACCATGGTAAAATCTAACAAGTGTGAATAAATGAACTGGTGTCGAACGCCTGATAGAATCTATCGATTAAGGGACATTGATGTATTCCCACTGTCAATAGTGAGGGAACGCACCATTGATGACTATAAGGCCCAAGGTACCAAAAATAAGTCTAGATCCCTGTCCCATATCAAGATGTGCCGAAGTCGATAGGAAGAGATCTAGTGGAAGGAGGGCATTAAGGCATCCCCCATCATCCAACAAGAGGAGCAGCAGAGTAATAAATATTTGGAAAGACTCAGACGAATAGATTGTAAGGACCACACCGAGGTACGACTACAACATGCCTTAGATGGAATAGCGCATGATAGAGATTCTATGAATAATAGAAAATGATAAAGACTACTGACAAAGATGGGGAATCCAACAATGGAATCAAATGGAAACCAAGGTACCACACAGATACCTATGTGTGATGATTATTGTTGAAGTCGAACATAAAAAAAAATTCTCAGTCAAAAACCAATGATGATTTATCATATACTGGGCACAAGGTCACCTATAAATGATGGAAATAGGACCAGGGTGAAACTATAGGTCATACTCTTAGAGAAATGAGTCAGAGTTGATAAGATCAGACCCACCAACAAGAAGTCAATGAGAACCTTCTATACCAATACGAGTGAGATACAAAGATACTTGTGATGATAAAATGTAATTGATTGACACAAGAAGGCTGACGTGAAAGGTCAAAGACTGTCTACAGAATGGCCGACTTAGGCTGAAACTTACCTTGAACAAAATCACGACACATTATGTGACTTAGGAAACATGGATTATAAACTAGGATACATTTGTGATACTGGATGCATCATCAAACTCTCCATACGGTTGGAATAATAACCAAACGGAGGATATTATGCTCAAAAATGAGAAAAAATCTCCTAAAGCCATACTAAACCCAAAATGTTGAGACACTGACTCGAATATTGTGCTTTGTTCAAGGGAGACAAGACTACTACCAACAAAATAGTTAGGCGCCTTCCCCCCTTCTTTTTTGTTATTTGTTTTTTTTGTCTTTTTCATATTATTAAAGCCTGAAAATAATAAAAGAATGCTATAGTACAATGGAGGAAATGAGTGTTGTGAGCAAGAAAACTAGTTCCAAAGCGCAAGGAACATACCCATGCTCAATGCAAGGAAGCATGTGTAGGATAAGGACACTCAGGGAATGTTTCCTCCAGGGTTAAGGTGTCAAGTCGCAAAGACATAAATTGCAAGGCTAGCGACTGGTAGGAATGCATAAACAAATGGTTCAAGAATAGCAAGTTGAAGCCAGCATTAGGCCTAAACGAGTGAGCGGTTAATATGCAATGCAATTACAACTCAACAAAATTTTTGAATCCATGTTGGTGAATTAGTCAGAAATAGATTGAGAGGAAATCATGAGGCTTCAATGCAAATACATGGCAGGACCACATATGTCTTCCAAGCCTACTAAAACAACTGCAACATGGGTGTAAAAAATGCCAGTAATGTACTAACTTGGACACCCATGAAGAGGTAAGCTCTACCATTCGTAAGTGACACATTTAAGAAAATTGAGGGGTGTAGTGCCGCTAAAAATTGGGGTTGACCCTATGGTAGATATGTGGTCGGTACAGATAGATGCATTGTGAAGGTGGGAATGGAACCTACTCTATATGCTAGTAAAGAACACAATACCTAATGAAGAGTCTGAAAAGGTCCTTACATACGTATCAACATGTGTTAGGGGGAGTCTTGTAGGTAATGGCTAAAAAAATATTGAGAAGAAGATATGCAACTTCAACGCAAAGTCATGGGAGGACTAAAAAAGACTCCCAAGCGTAATAGAAAACTTGCAGCATGGGTGCCAAAATGCAAAGGGGGTCTAATCTAGGGTGCCCATGGAAGATAGGCTCTACCACTTGAATTACAAAACTTCTAAATAACAAAGAAGGTTCAATGTCTCATCTCAGTGGGGTCGATCCTAAGTAAAAAAGAAACATGAAACGGATAATGAAAAAATGCATGACGAGGAAAATCTAACCTATATTCCAGTTTCAAGATCATTATCTTTCAGAATGGATCGACATGGAATGAAAAGGTACCAAAGAAACGTCTCCAAAGTCCTGCATATAAGACCAAAAACACTTACCCAGAAGTTAATAAGTCCAATATAGAAACCTCAGATAAAAACAAGTATTATGGGATACAAAACCCGAAAACAAGAAATCCCAAAAGTACAATATGTACAGAGGACCGCACAACCTTGTGACTTATGCATAGTAGTTCTCCAGGTAGAGCCCATTTCTAGGCTTAGGACGAGGTCTTCTTTGTTAAACAACCTATAAAGTTTCCAGTTCAGGAATAGGTAAACAATCCATAGCCATAGCTTCAAGGATAGCCTCATCTGAAGGAAACTCAACATCAATGAAACTGGGGCTCAACATCTCACAAATACCAGGGCTTGAGGTCTTGCAAACAAAAAGATCAGACTCAAGAGGAAAAACAAAGTCCCTTAGAACAAAAGGGAAGTGAAGGATCACATGCCACCATTGTATACAACACCTGATCAATTGTCGAGACCTTGTCTCGAGAAGGCCAACATGATTGTAAAGGATCCTTTTCAGCATCAATTGAACAGCGAAGATATGACGCCACATAATTCACCCATGGTGGGTAAAATTCTACTTGATCACTAGGAACGAACTTGAAGTCGAACTAGAAACGAAGTTGAAGTCGAACTAGGATGGTGATTATTAGATGAAAGTTGATCAATAGTGATAATGCTTTTGGTGTAAGGGAAATGCATCACACGAAAAAACGTAGACACCACAACATCCATAGCATAAAAATAATCACACCCAAGAATCATATTAAAGTCTAAAGGGCTTGGAACCACTAATAGATCGATTAGAACAACCTTCCCACCTAAGGTGATAGATATCTGAGGAAGAATCCCCATACATTCACTAGGTTTTCTGTCGAAAGCTAGCAACTCACTGGTAGATGACACAAGCTTGGGAGAACCCAATGCTTTCTAAATTGAGGAGGATAAAATACTTACAGAGGATCCATCATCTACAATACATGGATGAATTCCTTTCAACATAGATTCAACCAGAACCGTTATCTAGAAATGTGCAGAAGAACGATGGTGAGGCTCTATAAGATCATTCCAATCAGAGGAAACCATCCCAGGACATGGAGGGAGCGTACACGAAGAGAGAGGAATTCCCCCTTGTTTAGAAGGTATTGAACAGGAAATGTTAAAGACATATTCAAAAGATGCATCACTCCTTGAAAGAAGAGTGGTATCAGCTGAATATTGTGTCAGCTCGACCACTTCGGAACACTGGTCACTCTCCAAGAGAAGAGTGGGATTGATCGAATATTGCATCGGTGTGACCACTTCCTCAACCACTAGTTGAATAGGATGTGAGACAACATGATCAAGAGACACATCACCTCCCAAAACGACACTTGTATAAGTCGAATATGGGATCAACACGATCACTTCATCAACCAAGGATTGAAAATATTGTTGGGAAACCAAAGATGACATGGAACTAGAAGGGCCTTTAGACAAGGACCATGCTCTTCGTACCATGACAATAACAGGGAAAAAATGAGTAAGGTGATCTCCTTTGCAAAGATTACAAGGGAACTCTGGCTTACGTCCTATACATATAGGATTCTCAATCGTATTAATGCCCCCAACATGAATTGCAATGGATGGTGGGTTTCCCCCAGCATGACTTGCAGTGGCTAGGTGATGACCTCCAACATGACTTGCAGAGGTTGGTGACATTTTTCCAGTATGACTAATAGTGACTAGATTCGTGCCCCCAACATGACTCACATAGGCTGGTGACAAGTCCCCAATATGAATAGTAGAGGTTGCTGAATTCTTTTTCTTACTCTTCCTCTTCCTCTTCCTTTTAGACTTCTGGTTACTAGTAGCTAGACTTTCACCAGAAGAGAGAGAGAGGAGAAGGATTAGAATTCGTGGATGTAGAAGATGAAGAATCAACATTCATATGATGCCCATGACATAAGGTACTTATCTGAGAAGCATCAAGAGAATTCGAGACATTCAAAGTGGTCCAAAACCAAACTGATAGTCCTACATCCAACCCAGGAATGTTCAAAGTGGCCATCAAGGGGCACCAACATTTCCAAAGAATTGAAAAGCACAAGAATTCCCTTGGGTAGGGGTCCCTTGTTTGGTACCCTCAATAACTTTAGCCATATCATTCTTATGCAAAAGTTCGTCCCTTGTGGGATTGTTCATGTCTGAAAAAGTATCGCACATTGACTATGGTGAACCAGTGGTATAAAAACCCACACCTTCTAGGAGGTGACTCAACACTTCAAGAGAATGACCAGGGGTCCTTCTCGACCAATGGAGTGGTTGGTCGAACACCTTGAATCAATGATCCAAAAGTCGTGATACTGACACAACCTAAGGCCAACGATACAAAGAAACACTCTGTTAAAAATTCTTAAGAGAAACATTGCAAGCAAACAACTTCTCCAAATATTCAGCCTAGGTGGATGAGGTCCTGAGTCCAAAGGAATGAAAAAGTGGAAAGGGACCTTCTGGATGAAGGCATGGGTTGATTATGTCTTGTGAACCAATGAACGAAGGAGTGAGAAGCAATTATCATGACCTCCACTGACCAACCTTATTCGATGCAAGCACCCATGCTTCGCGGGGCACCCTCCAACAGTACTAAAAGTTTTGATACGAAATATTCCACAAGTACCATGACAAAGCCCTATAGTCACCTCTAAGATCCCTAGGAAAAGAAACTAATATTACCAACTTGCAGTCAACGTCCGGGGGTACAGTTGATAGTCAGGATCGAATGTATGGGAAAGGTAACTGATTCTGAAACTCTTCCAGAGGATTGATGCCAAATGGGTTAGTATCACTTCAGGAGAATCCTCCAATATACGATCTCTCCACTATGCTGAATTAAGCTTTGGAGGGGATATCTCCTCGACTCTCATTTACGTGACCTCATGTTTGTTTTTTAGCCTTGGAAAAATTAACTCTCCAACCTAAACCAAGGTCCTAAACCTAAACTTGTTTGTGAACCCTAGAAACAAAGTTTAGTACATTTTAAGTTTAGCGTTCATTTTAGTGGTTGTTTTTGCCCAAGGGATATGGAGTGAAACTGATGTTGTTTGAGACTCTTGCAAAAAAGAAACTTATAAGAACACCGGAAAAGAAAAACTTTACACTAATTCTTCAATGAAAAATAGTTTCAAAAAAGAAAATGCTTGAGAAATCCTTCAAACCTTGAAATACAATTTTTTCTTATGCTAGTATCTCTTTCTTTTTCAAATAACAATGCAAACAAAGAAAGAGACCTAACTAGCAACAACCTAGATTTTTTCCTTTTTTTCTTTCTTTCTACCAAAGCAAGCAACATGCCTAAAGGCCTAAGAGCTAGTAAGCAAATTCTTTTCTTGAAAAGTTTAGAGACAAGGGAACCAGAGAAGAATGACCGGCGAACAAGTAGTTTTGTCTTTTCTATTACTAAAATAAATGAAATGAAAATGAGATGTGATTCTCCTTTTTCTTTTATGAACAAAGGGAAGAAGGTTAAGAGGAAGAAAACAAACAATCAAGAATCATTGAAACACAACAATCAATATGAAAACTTAGCCCAACCACATAGACTGACCTTTCGACCCACCTAAAGAACCTTATAACTAAAAGACTAACCTAACCAAAAGCATGATCTTTAGATGATTTCAAAGTTTTCATAGACTTAACACAACAATCAAAGGAAAAATAAAACCCATCAGGCTTAGATTGTATTGAAGAACCAAATCAGATCCTCCAAACTAAGAGAAAGACTAAAAAATCAAGTTGCTACACAGATCCACGACTATGTACACTAGGACTAGCGAACATCCGCGGGTCATACAATGAAAAATCACGGATAACCATGACTCATAAAGGGACAAAGAACATATGTACTAGTAAATCTTGAAAAATAACAAGCCAATCTAGAGGGAGGCTCCTCAAAGCTTAAAAAACGTTTCTAGATGGAAAATTCTTTGAAAGGAACGCCTAGAAAACAAGAAAATTTACAAAAATCAAAGACAACACAAGACACCTTGAGACCGACCCAAACTAGGAGAAAAGGGTCCCCAGTATGGTCACCAATTCTGTTACGGGAATTTTCCCCGGTGACCTTGGGTCATGTCATAGTAGAGCGAGACCATATGTAAAAGACATAACCTACCCTCACACACAACAATGCTATAAGAAAATAACTACTTTAAGAGAAAGAGAGAAGGAGAGCCTCCACACCTTTTATCCTACATCTGATGTCGTTGCTTGCTTTCCACCTTTGATTATGCTCTTGATCTCCACCGGTATCAACCTACAATGTTGTCTATAAATGAATTATTGAAAGCCATGTTAGATCCTTGGCTAGCGAAGATGAAGATGAGCACCGAGATACCATTTGTAAGGGTAACCTTGAGGGTGTTGGGGTGGTGACCTTCTTCGTCCTCCCCAATGCAAATCCTTGGAACAACATTATGCTTCTAATGATGATTACCAAGAAACTAGAGAACTTTATGACCTCCAAACAATTACCTAGCTAGATATGTGGATTCTCTCCTTTTCATTAGATTATGATCTAGTAAGGAAGAAGTTCCTGATGGTTTCATCTTTCAAAACTATTAGTCTAAATCTTAACTTGTGGGCTCTAGGATAATCAATTCTAATCTCTATTTCTATATAAGTAGCTAAAGAGAAAGAGTATTGTTTTGTGAGTAGGTAGTCAGTTCTAATTTCTATATGTTATAAGATATAAAAAAATGATGAACAAGGGTTACTTGGTCTTCCGGTGTGAGGGAAATGCATCACACGAAAAAGCATAGACACCAAAACATTCATAGCATAAACATAATCACACCCAAGAATCATATTAAAGTCTAAAGGGCTTGGTACCACTAACAGATCAATTAGAGCAACCTTCCCACCTAAGGTGATAGATAACTGAGAAAGAATCCCCATACATTCACTAGGTTTTCTGTCGAAAGCTAGCAACTCACTGGTAAATGATACAAGCTTGGGAGAACCCAACACTTTCCAAATTGAGGAGTATAAAATACTTGTAGAGGATCCTTCATCTACAATACATTATGAATGCCTTTAAACATAGATTCAACTAGAACCATTATATAGAAACGTGTAGAAGAAGGAAGGAAAGGCTCTAAAAGATCATTCCAATAAAAGGAAACTAACCCAGGACTCAGAGGGAGAGTACTCGAAGAGAGAGGAATTCCCCCTTGCTTAGAATGTACTAAACTGGAAATGTTAAAGACATAGTCAAAAGATGCATCACTCCTTGAAAGTAGAGTGGTATCAGCCAAATATTGCGTTGGCTCGACCACTTTGGAACACTAGTCACTCTCCAAGAGAAGAGTGGGATTGGCCGAAGATTGCATCGGTGCGACCACTTCCTCAACCACTAGTTGAATAGGGTGAAAGACAACATGGTAAAGAGGTGCATCACCCCCTAAAACGAGACTGGTATAATTTGTTTATGGGATCGACACGATCACTTCATCAACAAAGGATTTAAAATATTTTTGGGAAATTGAAGATGACACAGAACTAGAAGGGCCTTTAGATAAGGACTACGCTCTTCATACCATGGAAATAACAGGGCACAAATGATTAAGGTGATCTCATTTGCAAAGATTACAAGGGAAATTTGTCTTATGACCTATACATCTAGGCTTCTCAATCATATTAATTCCCCCAACATGAATTGCAATGCATGGTGTGTTTCCCCCAGCATGACTTGCAGTGGCTAGGTGATGACCTCCAACATGACTTGGAGAGGTTGGTTACATTTTTCCAATATGACTAGAAGTGACTATAATTGTGCCCCCAACATGATTTGCAACGACCGATTGCTTTCCCCCAGCATGACTCAGAGGCTGCTGACAGGTCCCCAACATGACTAGCAGAGGTTGGTGAATTCTTTTTCTTACTCTTCCTCTTCCTCTTCCTTCTAGACTTTTGGTTACTAGTAGCTAGAATTTCACCAGAAAAGAGAGAAGGATAACGAGTAGAATTCGTGGATGTAGATGGTGAAGAATCAACATCCCTATGATGCCCATGACACAAGGTGCTTATTTGAGAAGCATCAAGAGCACTTGAGACATTCATAGTGGTCCAAAACCAAACTTGTAGTCCCGCATTTAACCTAGGAATGTTCAAAGTGGCCATCAAGGGGGCACCAACTTTTCCAAAGAAAGGAAAAGCACAAGAATCCCCTTAGGTAGGGTTCCCTTGGTTGGTATCCTCAAGAAATTTTTCCATATTTTTCTTATGCAAAGGTTCATCCCTTGTGGGAGTGTTCATGTCTAAAAAAGTCTCACACACTGACTATGGTGAACTAGTGGTATAAAAACCCACACATTCTAGGAGGCGACTCAACAATTTCAAGAGAATGACCAGGGGTCCTTCTCGACCAACAGAGTGGTTGGTTGACCACCTTGAATAAAAGATCCAAAATCTGTGATACTGACAGAACCTAAGGCCAACGATACAAAGAAACAATCCACTAAAAAGTCTTAAGAGAAACATCGCAAGAAAACAACTTCTCCAAAACTTTAGCCTAGGTGGATGAGGTCTTGAGTCCAAAGGAATGGAAAGTGGAAACAGACCTTCCAAATGAAGGCATGGGTTGATTAAGTCATGTGGACCAACGACCGAAGGAGTGAGAAGTAGTTATCCCAACCTCCACTGACCAACCTTATTCGTTGCAAGTACCCACGCTTCGCGGGGCACCCTCCAACAATACTGAAAAGTGTGATATGGAATATGCCCCATGTACCACGACAAAGCCTTGCAGTCACCTCTGATATCCATGGGAAAATAAGTTAAGGTTACCAAGTCATAGTCAGTGCTTGGGGGGTATAGTCAACAATTGAGATCGAACGCATGGGAAAGGTGACTGAGTCTAAAACTCTTCCAGAGGACTGATGCCAGATAGGTTAGTATCACTTCAGAAAAATCCCCCAATATATGATCTCTCCACTACGCTTATGATCCAAATGAATTTTGGTGGCCTTCCACCTTTTCCAACTGGTTCATGGAGTTTTCCAGTTTGGAAATTGTTTCCTAGTTTTGGGGTCCCTGACTTCCTGGGCCATTTTGAGGCCCTAAATAATGTTTTTAGGGCTCGCCACAGTCGAACTGTAGACAGAGTTAGAGTTTAATGACACATGTGTAATCCTCGAATAGACCTTTACAACGGGATATCGTGCACCTAAAACAGAGATTGTATGAAAAAGTTATGACCCCAAGAAGTTGATGTACTAACTTATGCCAACAAGGCCCACATGAATTTTGGCGCTTCATCTCCTAGGGTTAGTTTTTTGGATTTCTAGGGTTTGGGCATTCCCTTTTATTGTAAAAAAGGCTTGGAGAACTTCATTGTAATCATCTTCTTGCGAATGAGTGCAACTGTCACATTTCTCCTTAGAGATAAGCCGCCACCGTTCTAGCAATCTTGTTTTCCAATGCATTTTACAGTTTCAACATATTTCCTTATTGAATAGAATCCATTTTTATTGTATATTTGTTATTCTGTGTTAAGCATAATAGTAATCTATATTCATTTCGTTCTTCTCATAAATTCTGGATCAGTGGTATCAGAGCGATCTTCTCCTTGTCATTCTTAATGCATGTCCCCGACAAGGTCAGGGTACAAATAATTGAATCTTGAGCTTGTTTCTCTTGAGGACAAAAGCTCTCGCACGCCCAAGAAACCCCTCATGGCGAGAGGAAAGAAAGACGACAGGACATGAGATCCTTTCAAAATGTTGCTCAAGGAATCCCTCACACAACAGAGGAACGAGGTGATGGGTGATATCCTGCGACCTTTCACCAATACTTTTGTAGTGGTGTATCTGGATGACATCCTCATCTACAACAAAAATTGGTGGAACAGTTGCATCATATTCAACATGTTTTGCACACCCTGCGGCAACACAAGCTATATGCCAACTTGGAAAAATGCTCCTTCGACATGGACATGGTCCATTAACTAGGCTACATCTTTGATTAGCATGGTGTGCATGTGGATCCAGCCAAAATCTAGGTCATCTGTGACTAGCCAACCTTACCACACTCACTTAACTTCAGAGCTTCTTGGGCCTTGCCAATTTCTATCGCAGGTTTGTGTTGGGATTCTCCCATATTGCATGGGCCCTCAGCCATGTAACCAGGAGTGGTGGTAAGGTAAAATTTGTGTGGATCTTGTCCCAACAATAAGCGTTCGATGATTTGAAGCAACACTTGTGCTCGATGCTAGTACTTTCATTACCAAACCTACAACATCCCTTTGAGATTGAGACAAATGCTTAGGACTATGTTGTGGGCGTCATTCTCACTCAGCACGACCACCCTGTGGCATATCATAGTGAGACACTATAAGATAATGTTTGTAAGTACCCTACTTACGACAAAGAAATGAAGTCCATTGTGCAAGCCTGCCTTTAGTGGAGACATTACATTCTTGGGAAGGATACAATCATCCACACTAATCATAAGCCACTACAGTTCATGCAGACATAAGGGAAATTGCAGAATGACCACCATCAGAAGTGGTCCACATACTTGTAGCAATTCCACCTCAACATCAAGTATAAAAAAGGAAGTACCAACTGAGTCATTGATTTCCTCAGCCGACCTCCAGTCGTGGCACTCTCCACAGTGCTAGAATCTTGCGGCCACGAGACCTATGGATGGCCCCACCTCGATGAGACAGACCCTTACTTCGCCACCACCTACCAAATGTTGGGCGCAAACTTTGGGTTCCATCTTTGGGTTTCATCTGGGCCATCTTTGGGTTCCATCAAGCAAGTGAGCAAAGCTGATTTGGGAAGCCCGCTACAGTGGGGTGGCAAGACACTTCGATGTTGAAAACATAGTGGAAATGCTGCAAAAACCATTTCTACTGGCCGAAACTTCAACAGGATGTCAACAAATATATCAAGTCCTGCACATACTGCACTATTGCTAAATCGACCACTAAGAAATAGGGCATGTACACCCCTCTGCCTACTCCTGACGAACCATGGGAATCCATCTCAATGGACTACATGTCGGGACTTCTTTCCACCAAGAGGGGAAATGAATGTGTTTTTGTGGTTGTTGATCGCTTTTCCAAAATGGCGATTCTAGCCGCCTGGAAGAAGAGCATCACAACAAAGGCCACTGCCAAGATCTTCTTTGAATGAGTATGGGTACATTTTGGAATCCAAAAAACCATTGTCTCAGATCAGGATAGTTGGTTCCTCAACACATTCTAGTCGAGCCTCTAGTCACTACTGGACACCAAGCTCACCAAATCCACTGCCTTCCACCCCTAGACAGATGACCAAACTCAGGTCGTCAATAGGATGATTGTGCATATATTGCGCATGTAAAATTCCAAGCACCCTCGCACATGGGATGAGAGTCTTCTCCATGTTCAACATAGCTACCACTAAGCCTTGCATATCTCAACCGACCACAACCCCTTTCAGGTGGGGTTGGGATTCCAACCATTGGGTCCCATGGATGTTGCACTACCCCTTGCAGCTACCCCGACTGACTCGTCACCTAATCCAATTGAAGCTGACAAAGCTACCTGGTTCATTGAGTGGATCCAGCACATCCTCCAACAGGTTCAGGATATTTTATAGAAGTCCAATGCCAAGTATAAGCAATGCCATGATCAACATCGGGTGCCACAAAAGGTTCAGGTGGGAGACAAAGTTTGGTTGCACCTGCAGAAATAACGCCTTATAGGGACCCATCGAAAGCTTATCCCACTCTATTATGGACCTTACACCATCACTAAGGTTGTGGGTTACAATACTTTTAAGCTCATCATTCCCCCTTTCCTTGGCTTGCACCCAATGTTCAATGTGGCTCTTCTTCGACCATATTTTCCACCATTATTGGACACCTCAGAGATAGCAGAACAATTGACACCAACAAAGATCAACCCTGAATTCATGCAACAGGAATCCAGTGATCAAATTGTTGACACATAGGTCAAGGGCACTCGACAACAAAGGATACAACTTTATCGAGTTGTCAAAGCAGGGCAGCTCCTGCACCAAGGCAAGTGGTTCACTCGGGGCCAAATTCAACATAAATTTCCTCATATGAAGGGGGAACTCAATGCAATGGAGACCATTGATTCCTAAGGGGGGAGGATTGATCTAGATGGATGTGGTTTGCCACCCACCTATTCCAACTAGTTCATTTTGGCAGTTTTTTTCTAGTTTTTGAGTCCCCGACTTCTAGGGTCATTTTGAGGCCCTAAACAGTGTTTTTAGGGCTCGCCAGAATCAAACTATACATGGAGTTAGATTCTGATGACAACATGTGCAGTCCTCGGATATAAATTTCCAATGAGCTATAGTGTGCCTAAAACATAGATCATATGCAAAAGTTACGACCCCGGGAAGTTGATGTACTAACTTACCCCAACAGGGCTCACATGACTTTTGGCGCTTCATCTCCTAGGGTTACGTTTTTGGATGTCTAGGGTTTTGTATTTTCTGTTTATTGTAAAAAAGGCTCGGAGAGCCTCATTGTAACCATATTCTTGCGAATGAGCACAACCGTCACATCTCTTCTCAGAGATAAGCCACCACCATTCTAGCAAGCTTGTTTTCTGCTACATTTTATAGTTTCAACATATTTCCTTATTGAATAGAAGCCAGTTTTACTGTATCTCTATTATTCTCTGTTAAGCATAGTAATAATCTGTGTTCATTTCGTTCTGCTCATAAAATACAGATCAACTTAATTAATCTTTGGAGGGGATATCTCCTCGACTCTCCTTTACGCGACCTCATGTTTGATTCATGTGTTAGAGGAGCTTCCCAGATACACTTATACGACGGTTGGATTTGAGACTCTCCCTAGCTCAAACTCTTATGTTTGTTTTTTAGCCTTAGAGAAATTAACTCTCCAACCTAAACCAAGGCCCTAACCCTAAACTTTTTTGTGAACCCTAGAAACAAATTCTAGTACATTTTAAGTTTAGCGTTCATTTTAGTGGTTGTTTTTACCCAAGGGCTATGGAGTGAAAATGATTTTGTTTGAGACTCTTTCAAAAATGAAACTTATAAGAACACTGGCAAAGAAAAAATTTACACTAACTCTTCAATGAAAAAGAGTTTCAAAAAGGAAAATGCTTGAAAAATCCTTCAAACCTTGAAATGCAAATTTTTCTTATGCTAGTATCTTTTTCTTTTTCAAATAACAATGCAAACAAAGAAAGAGACCTAAATTGCAAAAACTTAGGTTTTTTCAATTTTTTTTTCTTTCTACCAAAGCAAGAAACATGCCTAAAGACCTGAGAGCTAGTAAACAAATTATTTTCTTGAAAAGTTCAAATATAAGGGAACGAGAGAAGAATGACCAACAAATAAGTAGTTTTGTCTTTTCTGTTACTAAAATAAATGAAATGAAAATGAGATGTGATTCTCCTTTTTCTTTTATGAACAAAGAGAAGAAGGTTAAGAGGAAGAAAGAAAACAAACAAGAATCACTGAGACACAACAATCAATCTGAAAACTCAGTGAAACCACACAGATTAACCTTTTGACCGACCTAAAGAACCTTATAACCAAAAGACTAACTTAACCAAAAGCATGATCTTTAGATGATTTCAAAGTTTTCAAAGACTTAACACAACAATCAAAGAAAAAAAAAAAACCCATCAGGCTCAGATTGTACTGAAGAACCAAACCAAATCCTCCAAACTGAGAGAAAGGCTAAAAAATCAAGTTGCTACACAGATCCACGACTATGTACACTAGGACTAGCGGACATCCCCGGGTCATACAAGGGAAAATCACAGATATCCACGACTCATAAAGGGACAAAGTGCAAATGTACCAGTAAAACTTGAAAAAGAAAAATCCAATCCAGAAGGAGGCTCCTAAAAACTTAAAAAAAGTTTCTAGATGGAAAATGCTTTGAAAGGAAATCCTAGAAAACAAGAAAAGTTAAAGAAATAAAAGACAACACAAGACACCCTGAGACCGACCCAAACTCGGAGAAAAGGTTCCCCAGTTTGGTCGC
Organism: Picea engelmannii; assembly: GCA_009831015.1. Classification (NCBI taxonomy): domain Eukaryota; kingdom Viridiplantae; phylum Streptophyta; class Pinopsida; order Pinales; family Pinaceae; genus Picea; species Picea engelmannii. The sequence continues at coordinate 76,230 of ML803842.1, read as the reverse complement.
CAATTCTGTTATGGGATTTTTCCTCTGTGACCTTGGGTCATGTCAAAATAGAGCAAGACCATATGTAAAATACATAACCTACAGTCACACACAGCAATGCTACAAAAACATAACTACTTTGAGGAGAGAGAGGGAAGGAGAGACTCTACACCTTATATCCTATGTCTAATGTCGATACTCGCTTTCCACCTTTGATTCTGCTCTTGATCTCCACTAGTATCAACCTGCAATGTTGTCTATAAATGAATTATTGAAAGCCATGTTAGATCCTTGGCTAGCAAAGATGAAGATGAACATTGAGATACCCTTTATAAGGGTAACCTTGAGGGTGTTGGGGTGGTGACCTCCTTTGGCCTCCCCAATGCAAATCCTTGGAACAACATTATGCTTCTAATGATGATAACCAAGAAATTGGGGAACTTTACAACCTCCAAACAATTACCTAACTAGAGAAGTAGATTCCCTCCTTTTCATTAAATTATGCTCTAATAAGGGAGAGGTTCCTAATGGTTTCATCTTTCAAAACTATTCGTCTAAATCTTAACTTTGTTGTGGGCTCTAGAATAATCAATTCTAATAATTAATTCTAATCTCTATTTGCTATAGAAATAACTAAAGAGCAAGGGTATTGTTTTGTGAGTAGGTAGTCAATTCTAATTTCTATATGTTATAAGATATAAAAAAATATGAACAACGGTTACTTTAGCATCACGATTCTCATATTTCAATGCTCCATAATGATTGCTTGCATATATTAGAGTAGACCTACCATCTTGGTCTTTCTCAACAATGGCTTCAATATAAGTGCCATATTCTCAATGGAGTTGTCCTATGGATGGAGGCTCGTAGGCAGCCATAATATCGAGTGAATGAGGTGTGGAGACCTTGATTTGTTTATAAAGAGATGGGTTGTAATGTTTTATCTAGATGTGTTGCTTTTATATAATAGGTTTTTCCATCTTTATCTTCATATAATATGTTTTTTCTATTATTTCCCCCACCTTCACTTTCACCCTCATATGAAAGAAACAGATTTACATTTTCTATATTATTTTACCCACCCAGTATGAAGGTATGAGAGAAACTGGTTTCCAACTTCGCACATGTGAAAGAAAGCTGATAGAATAGAGGTCTTACAACCGTTCTCACAATCCAAGGTCAATCAACTTTTCATTGTATCTCATGACATGTCATGAATATAAATGATTAATTATCGTGTGTACTATTCAATTTTTTTATAAGGATAGTACTGTAGTACACTCCATACATTTCTCCATTTTAATTTTGTACTAACTCTCCTTCCACAGCACTATCCCTCGATTGGGTGATAGGGAGATAAGCTCTTTAATTTATCCTGCAGACATTATGTGTAAAACCATTTTAGTTCAACTGTAAATCAACAAACATCGTACAGTGATCTCTTTCACAACACTTGTACTGCTTGTACTACGAGATTTCAGCCTCTCTCTCCTTCTCAATGTTATCGATCTCATCTCTATAAATCAGAGACATTCATTCACATTCTCAGAAGGGCATTCCCTGCATATATTCGGTCTACATGAATGAATGAGACAGCGCAGGCTCGACTGGGATGACCTTGGAACACATTCAGATTCACAGTACTCATGTTGAGATCTGGAGATGAGATTCATGTGGACGTGTCCCCAGGTCGTCCCAGTCAAAACCTTCTCTGCTAATGCTGCTGGACACAACGTAGATTCGACTGGGGTGACCTTCGAACACATTCACAGTACTCATGATGAGATCTAGAGATGAGATTCATGTGGACGTGTTCCCAGGTCGCCTCAGTCGAAACCTCCTCTGCTACTGCTACTGTTACTGTTAATGGTTTTCTGTATCTGACATGAGAATTCTGCAAACATAAATAGACATAGCATGGCCTTTATCAGGCTTTCATATTTTATAGAGATGATTGATGTTATTATTGACTTGTCTGTTAGATTCATTGGTTCAATGAAATCGAATTCGCCTGCGCCTTCACTCCTTCTCAGTTTCATCATTGTTTTTACTGTTTTACAGATCCAATGGAAGTGTTTTTCTGGGAAAAGATCCAATGGTGGCAATTGTTTTTACTGTTTTGCAGATCCAATGGAAGCTTTTTTTTTTTTGGAAGAGATCCAATGGAAGCTTTTTTTTTGGAAGAGATCCAATGGAAGGTTGAAAATTGAAATGTATAGGTACCTTTTTGTTTGAAGATCTCAACCGATGTTTTTACTGTTTTACAAGATCTCAACCGATGTTTTTACTGTTTTACAGATCCAATTGAAGTTCCTTTTTGGGAAAAGATCCAATGAGGACCATTGTTTTTACTGTTTTGGGGGAAATTATCCACTGGAAGATTGAAAATTGAAATGCATAGGTACCTGGCTGTTTGAAGACCTCAACCGATGTATTCACAGGGATATATTGAAGGCAGCAATCTGTACCCACAAGGATTTATTGATGGAGAAGAGGATCTATTGAAGGAGAAGTGGCAGCAATCTGTACCTACAGGGATTTATTGATCTGCAGAAAATAGCTTTTTCTTGTACGTAAGCATTTGTGGCATTGCAGATTGAAATTTGATTGTGGCTTACTTAAAAAATATCATCCATGGAATTTTTTGTATAATCCTTATAGTGGATAATAAAGAGATTAACTTAGTGATTTAGTATTAGTCCCTGAACAGACACGACTATAGCTTTCGGTACAAGTCAGGCTTTCAAAGTTTTGTGAAAATATGTATTAAATTTATTTATTTTATATTTATTCAATATTTTTATTTTTTATATTTGATTTTGATTGGAAATTATTATGATGAGATTTAATTACGAAAATACAAACTGAATATGTGTATTATTTTTTTAGAAAAATAATAATTATTTGTTAAATATTTTTATATTTTATATTTAATTTTTAATTAGTCAAAGTATTGTTATGATGAAATTTAATTGCCTTTCGTGTATGTAATTTCATTTCCTCCTAAAAAATAATTTACCGATCTACGATTACATAATTCTAAATAATTCTAAAATTAATCAATAACTACATTTCAATTTAATTTATATTGATTCTTATAATTTACCAATTACATAATTCTAAATTTCTATAATTTACCAATTACATAATTCTGAAGTTAATAAATAACCACTTTTAAATATTGATGGCTATAATTTACCAATTACATAATTCTAAAGTTAATCAATAACCACTTTTAAATTCATATTGATGGATCTCCCAAAATAAACAAACACATTAAGTATACTCTATTTTTGCATTCAAGCTTCTTTAAAAATGTGGAATGGAGAGATGCAGAAACACTTATCTTTGTGGGGGTGGTTGTTATAAGGTGGTGGGAGATAAAAATGTTTAATGATTCTATTTTTTGGTTTTTTTAATGGAATTAGGTTATATAAATTTGAACAAAATCTTAATTTAATTTTCTATTGTTTAAATTACATTTCTAAATGTATAAATGGAAATCTGTAGATCTAATACTTTCTTACGAAACTTAAAACAAAATTAAACAAAAAAAAACTACCAAATAAATATATATATATCTTAAAATACCTTAACCCAAACATTAATACTTTCTGACGAAACTTAAAACAAAATTAAGCAAAAAAAACTACCAAATAAATATATATATATCTTAAAATACCTTAACCCAAACATCACTTAACCACTAGCATCATTTTACACATGATTGGACACATCAAGGCAGCAACAATGATAAGAATCTAAGCTATAACTACTCCACACATTCTACATATCATTCTACATAGTGATTGATTCTCTGGCATCACTGAAAAAAAGCAGAGAAAGCATCCATTTTAATAAGTATACACTATACATTTTGATAAGTATAAACTATGCCTGAATCTATAAACTATCATTAGTTTATAGAATGCAGGGTTACAAATATGAAAATTTCATTATGGAAGGAAAGTTGGTTACCTTTGCCCAATACTAGCATGACTCGATAGCTTTCAAGGTTATCTCTTAGGCCAATGAAGCCAATCTTTCAGCAAACCTTTCAAGCCAAGTCAGGTAATAAAGCTTGTCTCCTTAATTTTTGAAAGATATTCTATGCCACTTACTAGTAATTGGATTTTAGAAAGTAGAAAAAGTCTCTGATTCAGAGTGGTTTTTCGGCCCAATACTTACCAGAGTGGCTTTTCAGCCCAATACTTACCAGAGTAAGGGGAGAAATCAATGGAGTGTTTTTTTAGCCAAATACATACCAGAATAGGGCAGAAATCAATGGAAAAAGCAAGCAATGGTTTTGCTTACACCATTACCCCGAGTGAGTTCCGGTTAAGAAAGACTATTCATTTAATGAGACCCCTTTGTTTGTAAAGTCTATGAAAGTATACATACTCTTCTCCTTCTGGATTTGAACCTGTGACCTTTTAAGAGAAAACACATGTTCTTAACCATTAGACCCACTCAGGCTGTATATATAATATGGACAATATATATAAATATATAATTACCCACTTGAATCAAGTATAACACTAACAATATTGGAGATTAATCACTCACCTATGGCGCTATCTCTTGCTGCGATAGCAAGGATGTTTGCAGATAAGAAGACATTCAGATATTTTGGTTTAAACAATTGGCTTCCAACATTGATTTTGCTTTGCAATTACAATTTTCTGTTATTTAAATTGTATTTTTGAATGTAAAAATAAATTTAGTCTGTTGAAAAATCTTTGAACATTCAAATTACACAAAATTAATCATTCAAATTTACAAATCTAATAATTTTTCACCAAATTTCAAACAAAATTAAACAGAAAAATATCCTAAAAAAAAAATTAAAACTTAAAACACTTAGAGTACCACTAACATATCAATTAACTAATTACATATCAATTAACTAATTATCTTATGAAATTAATTATGAACAACCATAACAGTTCTTACTTTTACAAAGTAGTCATGGAAATGCATCATGATGAGAGAAGGTGCAACCCCAAGATTTGTGAAAAAGCATTCATAATTGTGGTGATAAAAAGTAATAGACAGCCCTGTCAAAGACGGTCATTGAGACTGCCGAAATCAGAAGTGCTGCATAGAAACGACGCAGGTTTCAAGGCCAAAGGATTCTACTCCCATCGCGCCTTCTTTGCGACTGCTTTTCCTGGCTTCGGCACCACCGATGATCTCGCTACTCGGAAAAGAGTGCTCGCTGCTTTCTTTGGCCAAACCACACACGAAACCACAGTTAGTATTTTCATCTCTATTACTCATAATTTCCTTCTCTTATCTTACTTGGCTTCCCACCTCATTTAGTAAGAAATATTGTTAAACAGGTGGATGGTCGACGGCCACAGACTGCCCATGCACACGGGGTTATTGTTTCAAAGAAGAGCAGGGCAATCCTCCAGGTGAATATTGTCAGTCACCCTCCCAATGGCCCTGTGCATCTGGAACTGGAAAGAGATACTACAGACGAGGGACCGTTCAAATATCATGGTCGATCATTTCTTAATGAAATTTAAGCTTGATGCACTGTTTGTCCAATTTTTTTTTGAATGAAATTTAAACATGATAGTACTGTTTGAGCTTTGGCTGTATGTGTTTCAATTGTGTGTGAATTGGACTATAATGCTAGCAGCAAATATATTGTATAATTTTTTTTTCAATAGAAAAAATTACTCAATTATATTAATAATATAATGTTCTCACACATCAAGAAAACTAAGTTGACACAGCTGATAGAGAGTGTTAATCTCGTAGAATTGGATAGAGCTGATAGAGAGTGTTAATCTCGTAGAATTGGACAATCCAATTAGAAGGGGAGATAAACTACCCTGTAAGAAAAAAAAGAAAAAAACAGCAAGTCGGAAAATTAGAGAGGGAAAGAAAAAGTGGAGAAATATCAAGAAAGTCTGCCATAAGTGAAATAAGTGAAATCAAGATAGGAGAAAAAACTGATGATGCCGACAGGAAGTGATGGCTCCAGACTTAGAATAATTTGATAACATGCGAAGGGTCCTCATGGCCGTCCAGCCAATGGTTGTAGGTGATCAGACCTACTTTTTTGTGAAGTGTTGTCTTAGATAGCAGGTCTACTTCCCTATTGAACTCCCGGGAAGTATGAGTGAAGATGAGCTTCGTGAAGTGGCGTTGGAGTGTTTTCATTCGGTCCATCCAAGCCAAAAGAGTGATTGATTGTAGCTTGCCACTGTGATTCAGCCAATCTATGATAACTTTTGAGTCGTCAATCAGTTGTAGGTGATCAATATTAGGCCTCGTAACCAAGTGAAGTGTAGCCCAGGCACCCAATAGCTCTGCCCTTGTGTTGGTGCCCGAACCACAACTAAGAGTCCATTTGTAAAGAGAGTTCTTATTTAATCTTATCAAACCACCAGCATCACTCAATGCTCTGCTGCTTTGGGCTGCACCATCGAACCACCCCGTGGATATATTCTCAGCAATGGAAGGGCTTATTAAAATTTTAGTTTTCCCTTTGAATGGATGGATATATTTCCAAATTTGGTGCAGGCCAAGAGATTTGTATGCAATTAGAAGGAGATATATTATCAAAAATCAATTGGTTCCTAGCCAACCATATGAACCAATTAGCCAAGGGAGGTAAAAAATTATAGATGCACTCGTTGGATGTCCAATGGGAAAAACAGTCAGAAATGGAGATCCCATTCCAGGCAGAGGTAAAGTGGTAATCAAGCACAATCTTGTTCCAGACTTGTCACGCAAATTGGCACTGAATAAATAGGAGATTCACTGATTCTTCTTCCTTGAAGCATAGATGACAGATATTGGGACCGTTCCAACCTTTCCTTTGTAAATTGTCCCTGGTGGAAATTTTATTTTCGTCAGCTAACCAAGTAAATAGTTTAACCTTTAAAGGAATTTTCCAAGTCCAAAGGTGTTTGCGCCAACCAGTTGTGTTAATATTGTTTGTTGTGTAAATATTTTTGACAGAAATGAGACCCGAGCTGTCTCTGCCTGCCCACAGGAGTTGATCCTCAACATTGTGAAGGTAGATGCCCGCTCTGGTAAGTTCCAGACATAAACTATCCCACTCCTTTACTAGCTCGGGAGGTAGCTCCAAATCGTCACTTGTTATCCAACCTGCTGTCGGATTCCCCAGTTCGTTATGTACCACTGCTTAAATAAGATAATGTGTATTTTTAGAATGCAAATAAGTGATGAGAAGAGGTGATAGGTATGAAGAAAGACCGATGCCTAGGATGCAATCCTTGCCGAGTTTGATTGAATGGTCGGAGCCAGGCTTCCAGCTGATCCAGTTTTTAATCCAGTGGGCCGATTTGGTCAGGTTCCTCCACGTCTGAGACACTGTCCTAGGGTAAGTGGGAACCGTGTGGAGGCAAGTCGCAACTGAGGTAAATGGCAGATATTTGTCTTTTAAAACCGAGCTCCAGATGCCAGGTGAGGTAAGGACATGCCAGAGTGAGTTGACAACCAGTGCATGGTTGAATTTGAAAATATTCCTGATGCCCCAACCACTCTTATTTTTTGGTTTGGTCAATACTTTCCAATTATACAATTTAAATAGGTCTAATGGTTAAGAACATATGTTTTTTCCTTATAAATTATAGGTTTAAATCTAGAAGAAATAAAATTCTATTTATTATTATTGATTCAAATTTCAAAACATCTCCTATTAATATTAATATTGTAAAATTATAAGTAAGTTATTAATCATAATCTTTAAGCAAACAAGTTATTGAAAAAACCTCTCACATCAATGACAATTTGTGTAGCAAAACCGGAACAAAGGTAAAAGTAGGAACGCTCACATCAATAGAAACTTGTGTAGCAGAATAAAGACAAAGGTAAAAGTAGGAATGCAAAACAACTTAAGAATGATTGAAAAACCATCTCATAGGCTCAAAAGATTGTTCACAACAATTTTTTTAGTTCTCCTTGTAGTTACAAAATATTTACATAAAAAGAATTAGTAGTCTAATTTCCTAGATGCTCCATAAAAAAAACTATAATCTTTTTGTGAATATATTATATGGACTTAAAAAAAGGAAAAATAAAAATTAGTAGTCTAATTTCATAGATGCTCCATAAAAAACTATAATCGTTTTGTGAATATATTATATGGACTTTAAAAAGGCAAAATTCATCGATATTATTAGTTAATTTTATACGTATAATCGTTTTGTGAATATATTATATGGACTTTAAATAGGCAAAATCCGTTGATATTATTAGTTAATTTTATATGTTATTGGGATAGAGATTGAATTGTTGCGTCTTGTGCTTACTTTTGATGTTAAAGATTTAAAAAATAATAAAATACAATACAAATAAAAATAAAAGTATATATTAGTAAAAGTATATGTCAGTTTAATTTTTTTAAAGATAAAGAATGAATATATATATTAATTATATTAATAATTGATTGAATAAACTTTTTGAATGGATATACATTTGTGTTATAAACAAATAAATATATATTATTAAATTTCAAAATTAAGAAAGTATTAAAAGAAGATGAAAGATCAAATAATAAAATATAATAAAAGTATATATCAATTTAATTTTTTAGAGATAAGAATATATATTTATAATAATCTATCTATTTATTTAAGGTCAGGGTTAAGCCACACCAACTTGGTGTATGAGACCCAAACTTATTGGTGTATGAGATCCAAATTTGTAATCTGTTAAGAGGAAACACATGTTCTTAACCATTAGACCCACTCAAACTATATATAATTGATTGAGTTAACTTTTTGAATGGATATACATTTATATTATAAAGAAATAAATATATATTACCACCAAAGTTTAATTCTCATAAATAGCATATTAAATTAATACTGAATAAAATTTCTATCTTCAAAAAAATATCCAATTATTAAAAGAATCAATCAAATTATTTCTAAACAAATAAAATCAAGTTTCATTGTTCAAATAAAAGGATCAAACCAACTTATCCTCTAGAACACTAATCATCCCTTCTCACATAGTGAGTAAACATCTTACGTCATCATGATTGACCACACTCACAAGTGTCTTCAAAAATTGTGATTCTACTTGCAACACTTCATTAGTTAATCGTGTACCTATGTTTTCATAAAATTAGTGAATATGCTCAAAAATAAATATATATTGTATACCTGATATTTTTATGATTAGTATTTCAAATTTGACATGTATAATAAATCATTCATTGTAGGGTATAACATTTTATATACATTTAAAAGATAATCAACTATTGTCAAGTGTCAAGTCAATCAACTATTGTCAAGTGTCAAGTGCTTTTTTTAGTAAATGGTATGTGTAATAAATTTTCCATTATAGTTATGGTAGACATTAAATATAATGAAGAAATCAATGAGGGGAAGAAAGAAAGGGTTTTCACGCTCGACCATAGGGGAGAGGAACGTAGTTGCTTGTCCAAGTTACTTATTGATGAGGGGGGACAAGGGTGAGAAACGGTTTGAACGCTCGATCGACCATCGGGAGGGAGAGGGGTGAGGGTACAAACTGCTCGGATTTGGATTGGATTGTTAGGACGCCTTAACACTAGACTCTCCCCTTTTCCCAGTCGAGCCTATTTACTTCCCAAAAGCTTTAGCCCCCCCTACTAATTAGAAAGGAGGAGGGGAGCGGGGGTAAGGAACTACTCATCTCTACAATACAGTCTGATTCTATGGATCTCTAATGTGGCCTTTGAGTATTTAACTATATAGGACTCATATAGATTACCGGTTAAGAGAAAAATTGTAGAATATATATAAATTAAATTTTTTTTTTGTTAAACACCAGACAATGCATCATGTTAAATATAAAACTTCTTATTAAGCCCTAGATATTGAATTATTACATTTCTAGTGTTATATTAGTAGGTCAGCTAGAACCCTTCATTGTACCCTTTCATTATAATTGTGCCCTTTGTTTTCTACACACACACACACACACTAACACTATTCTTAGGATCATCTTATTTCATTTTATACATTGAATATATTGTAAAAGGAAGTTTCCCCCTCAAAGTGGATTATTATTTATTGACTTTTTATCATTTTTAAGCAATTGGTTCATAACATTTGATATTAGAGCATCGATCCTAGGGTTTTTCTTCTTCAAGCAAGTCATCTTGGCATTTTTGCTATAAATTTGTTTTTGAGATACTTTAGACAACACCATTTAGAGGTTACTGAGGAGACATATCACAGTATGTCTGGTAAAAATTTTAGGTTCTTGTTCATTATAATTTTAGAGACATAGCCTATGGAAGTTAGGGTTTGTGACTAGTCTTGAAGTTAGTCTCAAACGAGTCATATATTTCTCTATAAAAAAATTTATGTGAAGTTTCATAATATAATTTTTTTCAGAATATCGAGGAGGCATAACAAATTACATGTGGATTTTTTTTTAGATTTTGAATCATAACAATTTGTGATATACATCTTGTGGAAGTTGGGGTTGTTTATTAATCCTGAAATTAGTCTTAAACAAGAAATTTTGGTATTTTTTCTATAAATTTTTATTAATGAAGGTTCAGACTGTGAAATTTTTAGGAGTTTAAGAAGTCATATCAGAGTACTACAAGCCAAAGTTTTAGACTTAGAAGGGTTCAAAGTTCATAGATATATTATGAAAAAGTTCAGCCATTCAAACATACTCCAAATTAGGGTTTGAAAGCTACATAACTTACAATTTGCATATATTTTGATTGGAAGATCTATTTTTAGTGATTCAAAATTTGTGAAAAAAAGGAGAATTATTGTTTTCTCATATGGCTCCAAAGGTTCCTCCAAAATTTTCTTCACCAACTAAACCTCCATAGATCTCAACCATGACTCAAGAAGAAAGAGATGGAAATTTTCACCAAATTGAAAAGGTGGAAAAGAAGATGAATGAAAATCGGGAACATATGGAAAACAATATGGAAGAATTAAAAATTCCATATATGACATGTTCTTACATGCCCTAGATGATAGACTCCCTAAAGGACATAACAAGATGCAAGGAAATCATGAAAAGGTAGAAGAAATAAAGATTGAATCTCGAAATCATGATTATTCATCACTTCAAGATCCACATCATTGAGGCTTCAATGCGGCACCAAGGAACTACTTCATTCCAAAGATCGATATGAGGAAGTTTTATGGTAAAGATCCTATAACATGAATATTTTAGATGGAGCAATTATTTGATCTACACCAAGTGCCAAGCTTATAAAAGGTAATTATTACATCCTTGTATTTAGAAAATGATCAATTTGTTTGGTATCAATGACTTTGTGAAATATAAATGGATTTGATTGTTTCATGTTTCATTTCTAAAGATGAATTCATAGCACATTATGGAGATATTAAGAGTAACACATTCTTTAGTTAATTGATAAATCTTCAGAAAAAAGGTCCAATTACAGATCATATTCAACAATTCCAAAAGCTCAGTCTTAGGGTAAAGATCAATCCAAAGGAAAATATGTTAGAGCTATTTATGGGCACTTTTAAGGAGAACATTCAACATGAGGTGTGTCTCTACTAACCTAAATCCCTAGAGAAAGCTTACAATATGGCAAGGAAAGTGGAAAAAAAAATATGGTTACTAGAACGGTGGCCACTAACAACTATAGATAGCACCATGTTCTCTCTCCTAACCTCACTCATAAGGTTTAAACCTTAGCAAATGGATGAAATAAGAGCAAAGGGACTATGATTCAATTGTGAGAGAAAGTAGAGTAAGGGACATAAATGCAGCGAGAATAAATTATTATACATAGACTGTGAAGAGGAAGAAGATCAAGAACTGGAACCATCACAAGATCTAGATCTAAAAGAGACTACTCCAACAATATCTTACCATGCATTAGTTAGCATCAGTAGTTTGCAAACACTCAAGATAGAAGGATATATCAAAAATAAAAAGGTAACATTGTTGATTGATTCATGTAGTACCCATAACTTCATCAAAAAAAAATTAGAAAAAAATCTCAATTGTTTTGTATTTCCAACACGAAGTTTCAAGTAATGATTGCAGATTGAGGTACCATAAATTGTTCCAGTAAGTTCCATAAAAAAATATTTAAGTAAAAAAGAGGTAGATCCTTATTATATTACTGGCAAAAATAAACATTCATCCTGAGGCTACCAGACTTTGTTCCGCCAAATTAGCACAAACCAGAACAGATGGTGGCCTTGGATGTCCATGTCCAAAAGAGGTGGTCTGCCATCTGTCTTTCCTGTAGGAAACCAGGATAGGCAACGACCTATAGTCTGTACATTAACTAGATAGACAAAAAACAGAACTAGTTTGGACAGTGAAAGTTCTGAACTAACTAAAACCATAGTTATAACCAGAAGCATTTACCCGTTGGCCTTCATGGTGGCCATGTTGACATCTTCATCTTGCAGTCCATCTTGAGCTGGAAGCACATAAGGTCACGCACATGTAGGGAATCTTTGTCCTACTGGTGCGTTGGAAAAGGCATCATATAGCATGTCTATGCGCTGGCTCATGAGGGTGCCATGGTGGACTTGATCCACCATCTGGCTTCTCAATTAGAACATCAATTCAAAATGCTTCGGGTGGAAGAATGGTAGTGGGACATGCCATTTCTTCTGCATGGTCAAAATGGGAGGTGGCGCAAGGATTTTGCCACCCTCCTTCGACGGGCGACCCGATTCAGTCTTCGTCGCCTCGCTTGTTGCCTCCCTACTTTTTTGTTCCCTTGTTGCATGCTGACCCTGTTCCTTGGCTTGCTTCTCTTGGTCCATATCGCTCCCCATGACTCTGGAGGAGTTATGGCTTGCTGCAATTGCAGTTTCCTGAGAGGCCATGCGCAGGAGCTCTTTCGGAAAATCCTCCTTGATGTAGCAAGTGGGGAATTCCTCCATGTTGCTCTGTCCTTGGCTCTCCACAGTGACGGCTTTAGTGACTTCCCCCGGGAGGTTGCTTGATGGTTGCCAGTTTTCTGGTAGTGTGAAGAGAGAAGGCTCCGGAGGAATTTGTAAAGGCTCCTCCAGGAGGACCTCCTCTCATGGAAGGTGACCAGGGAATCCTTGCTCTACACACAATCTAAGTTCTGGGCATGGATAACGCGTGCTCCATCCTCTGTTGTCTCTTCTGCCTTACAGCAAAGGTATACCAAGCTGAGCCAATTCATGGTTTTCCCCTCTCCCTCGGCATTGTGATGACAATTCGAATGGATATGTTACAGGGGTTTGTCTCAACGGCTACACCAAAGCTCAAATTTGTTGGCCTAGTGCAAGCCAAAGTCAAAATGGAGGGAGCCAAGGAGGATCTGGATGATAACATGAAGGAGCGACAAGATAGGTTCCATTATTGCTCCTCCAGCATTTACTGCCTGTGTTGTCGGACTGTTCATGCGAGGGAGAAGTCCCATGGCATGATGCTAGTGATTAAGGCTTGCTCCCATCCTTAATGGTGAGGGTCAGGGAGTCGGCCTGCCTTATTTATCCTTGCCGTGTGGCATTGTTTCTCTACATGTTTCCCCATCCGGGGCTGGGAAGTCCCTTCTGGTCAGGTTTTGGCAGCGATCTGAGAGTTCAGTGCGGGAAGAGGTTTGGGATTTCCAGTGGATCTGATCAATCTTGGTAGCTACCCCTTTGTTCGCTAGGAAATCTGCTACTTTGTTTTCTTGTCTTTTCATGTGAGAGGGTATTATGGTAAGAATGGGATGAAGGAGGGATCTAAAATTCTCCAAAAGTCCTGAGAGCCTCCAGCGGGGTGAGATTTCTAGTGGGTGTTCCCCATGGCTAATTTTGGTTATGAGCTGGATGATAATATGTGAATCCCCTTCCGCACTGATCTTATTGAAATGATTGTTTATTGCGACCTTGAGGCCTCTTAAGAGACTCCATAGCTCAGTGAAATTGTTTGTGTTGTCACCCAAAAATCCTGCTACTAGGTGAAGGATTTCACCATTCGAGTTCCTGAGTATTTCCTTGTAGCTCGCTGGTCCTAGATTTCGTTTGATGCCCCATCAAAGTTTAGCTTTGTAAAACCAATTGGTGGGGGGGTCCAAGTTGTCGGGCTGCTATTTTGGTGGCTGATTATTTTCTTGGTGTGGATGTCACCTAGGATGAGTTGCCATTTTTGAAGAATGCATCGCTCCCCCGGACTGCAATTTAGGTCCTCAGGTGTCCAATGTCTACTTTTGATTGTTTCTCGTATTAGCTTCACGACTCTTTCTCAAGTGAGGTTGGGGGGGGGGGAAGCCTTTGAGTGGAAGATCCTTTTATTTCTTTCCTTCCAAATTTTCCATAGGGTGAAGCCTGGGAGGAACTGCCAGATGCGATCAAGAATTGGGTTTTGAAAGGAGAGCGAATCCCAATTCTCTATAGTGTCACTAATACTATTTCTGTTTTGATTAGAGTAACACATTATTTGGGATCCTAGATCCCAGATCAACTGGCTGTAGTGACTGTTAGTAACATTTTTCGTCCGAGGCACAAGAGTATTCAGGATTGCAAATGGCGCGAGGAGCGCTGGGCGCAACTCACAGAAGAAATCTATTTCGGGCTTAAATCAAGCGAGCGGGCACTTCATTCTTCTGCGTCAAGAATTCATCAACAAAGCAGAGCAGCGGTTGATGGGTTGTTGCATCTAACCGAGTCATGCTAAGTATGGTGCAAAAGGGTTTTCAAGGGGCACAAATCACGATCAATACAAGCGCAGTAGTTATTTCTCGAACTCGGGGTTCGTAAGTTCGGAGGGTGGACTATGTCTTTTAGTTGCGCGAGATTGCGAGTTATGAAAAGTGCCCAGAGGGGGTCAACCTTCGCTGACCATTGCGTCTCGGGACTTCGCGAGGGGAGAATGCCAAAGTTCGATACTCCAGCTCGCAAAGCCGCGAGTTGAGAGAGGCATTAGTACTTGGGCTCTAGCCGATGGTTACATGTAGAGAGTGCTGACCATAAAGGAGGCTTGACCCGTATCGCCATCTCGGGGATCGGGAGTTTAGAAAAGGGAGCCGAGGGTCTTTGACCCATGAACTCACAAATTGCATAAGGGAAAGAACTTTTAAAGTTGGGCCCACAGTATCAGGGGGTAGTCGCAACAGTCCATTTGAAGCGGACACCTAGCACGCGATTAGGCTCCCCGCCTTTTCGCCCATTGCGGTTTCAAAGCACAAAAAATAGCTCCATCATATCCCGATACGCGAAGTAGCGAGAGCATTCAGAACCTGGGGCCCACAGTAGCATCGGGTGATTTTAGGACCGTCAAATTTGAAGGACGTGTGGCGCTCAATTGAGCCATCTCAGCGTTTCGCCCATCGCAACTATGATAAGCAAGGATCAACTCCTTCCCATTCGCGAACGCTGAAAGCGCCTTAGGAATAAGCATGTGGTCACAGCCCGCGGTCACTTGGGGAAAGAAAGGAGCTGTGTAAAGAAGGCCAAAAGTGTCGAGTTCAGTTATAGAAGCAATCATCACAATCTCCAGGCGTCATTGGATCCGATCTCAATACTATTTCTCGCTCGGAGTAAATGAAGGCAAGGAGAGGTGGTTGAAACCTCTCCTCAGTCATTAAGTGTGGAGTATGGAGGGCCTGGCGAGCGGTCTGCTCGAGAGGGTCTTGTGTACCCATTTTTCCAGAGAAGCCATGCCAAAGTCCTCGACTAGATAGAGAAGTATGTGCATGCTAGCCTGGCACTTAATGGATCAGCTACCCTCCCCTTACAGGAGTCATGCGCAGTTAAGGTGGCGTCTGACATGGATTATCCATCCGAATTCGGCTGAAGGGACACCACGCTTTGGATGGCTGAACATGCCTCTGTTAGGTGAATTTTCCTGGGTATATAGACTCAATCTTTGTATTTTGTGAGGTATCGATGGTTGAGCAAGGCTCTCGATTGTAAAGTTTTGATGAAGCGCTAGTCTCTCTGGTTAATGTATAAGGCATTTGAGACTTCTTACTTTATGGACATCAACCTCTTTTCCATTTCTTGTATACTGTGTTAGAACAGCTCAGAATTGGAGGATCCAGTCGAGTTGTAGCTATTATAGGATGATGTAGGTTGGATCACTGTAATAGTTACATTGTTTCTAATCGGTTCCTGTTATTTTCGTAGCGCTGAACGACTTAGAATTGGAGGATCCAATTGAGTCACTCTTCAGCTCCTTGAAGCTATGGACCAAGAGGATCTTGGCTTCTGAGTTTTTCATCCTCAAGCTTCCGAAGGCTTGTCGCCCGAGGCAGTCTTGCTCGCCCTTTAATCCATTTACTGACAGAAGTTGGATTAAGACCTCCCTTGCTGCATACATACCAGGCCCGGTCTCCTAATTCAAAGTTTTATCTTCTTGAGTCTTTACCCATTTGATCACCCCATTTATTAAACCGTGAAATAAAAAATGATGGGCGTCGGGCTCTTCTCCTACAAGCAATCCAGGAGTGACTTCCGATGCTAACATTTCTGGTGCCGTTGTCGGGGACGAAGTTGAAAATTTTCCCCGGGATTGAACGACATTGAGCCTATGATTCTAAAGGTGCATTAGGTATCAGAGCTTTTGAAGATTGCTCTTGTGCACCTGGCGACTCCATTGTGACGACTCCACTGGAGTGAACTTGTTGTTTTAGTTGTGGCTTTCAGAGGTAGACACACGCGGTCTCATCCACAGCTGCCTCTAGCTACACTCGAAACTGATCCAGAGGTAGTTCTCAGAAGAGGAAAGGCCCCTGAAGAAGAAGCTTCCATCGCCGAACCAGGTAATCTGCCATCTCCTTTTGTAAGAACTCCATTTTCTCCTCCTCAGATTCTTGAGCGTCCTCCTTCTGAGGTGTCCCGTTTCCTGAATTTTGGGAGTGTTCCTGCTGAGTTTTCCCCTCCTGATCTAGGATTGGAGGGAGAAATCCTTGTCACTCCCCTCTCCTCTGAAGCTGTACCTTGGCGTAGACCCAGGACCACAGAAGATTTCCCCACTCCTGCACAAAGAGGAGCACCTTCTGACTTGAGCTCGTTAGCCTTCTCCTTAAATCCCCTCTTGTTTCCCACTCCACTCCGAGACTCATTCCTGGTAGCCCCCTCGCGAACTCCTTCTCCTCCAAGTTCTCCTCCACCTAATATTCCTATGGCTGGTGCTAATCCCCCTCTAAATAGAATGGATTCCATATTCGCTGCCAGATACGCCCCCTTAATTCTACCCCATCCTATGAATCCTCTCCCTGCTGGAGATTACCTGAAATACATGCCCAAGTTCACTGCAGAAGGGGATGTAACTGCTGAAGAGGACTTGGCTACTTTCTACAATTATGCGGACAACCTGAACATTGAAAATGAAGATGTCTGGATGAGAGTCTTCGTCCAGAGCCTGGATGGCGAGGTGAGGAAATTGTTTAGAGGATTGCCCCCCAGATCTATTGCCGGGATCGAAGCCCTGGATAGTGTTTTCCTGAGGTAGTGGGGAGACAAGAAAGATTTCATGTATTACATGACAGAGTTCGGATCTTTGAAGAAGATGGATGGAGATTCTATCTCCGACTTCTCCAAAAGATTCAATAATATGTATAACAAGATCCCCGCCGAAATAAATCCTTCAGAAGCATCAGCCAAGATTTCTTATGCCAGTGCGTTTGGCCCCGATTTCTGTCTGTTACTGAGAGAAAGAAGAGCCACCTCCTTAGCTCAAATGCAAGATGTGGCCATAGAAGTGGAATCCAATGTATTAGCAGCTGATAGACTGAGGAGCAAGGCCGACACAGACAGAAGAAAGGGAAGGTCAGAAGCCTCAACTTCTGGCCCATTGGTGCCCCACCCTCAAGTGGATGAACTAACCAAGATGGTGAAGTCTCTGTCCGCAGAGATGGAGAGGATAAAGGTGGAAGGGAGGCAAGCATACAAGGGCCCTCAGAATGCCGAAAGAAAAAGAGGTTTCAGGAGGCCAAACAATATCACTCCCCCTACTGTGCAAAGGGAGAGGGGAAGAGACAGAGAAGACCAAAAGATTCAGGCCCCTTTCCAAAACAATTTTATGGCCGAAGAAGAAGAAGGGGAAACAGGTGAGCTTGATCCTGAAATCCATTGCTTCAGGGACACTCCTCCTTTTCCCCATCTCACTCAATCAACATATGAGGAGTCTCTCATGGATAGCCAACTAAATGAACTGAGCAAGGGAAACAAGACTAGTGGCGGCCAAGGCAGGTATGATCTGCGTTCCAAGAAAAGGCCAGTAGCGCTCGATGATCCTGAGCAGTCCACTAGAACAGAGAAACCTGCTAATGAAGTAGCGGATAGTCACAAAGGTAAAAAGAACCAACCCCTCTCTCCCATAGTCCAGAGTCATGTTCCCGAAATAAGAGAAATCCCAAAGCTCTCATCTTCTTTTAATTTCGAGCATGAAATTCAAAAAATCAGAATCCTTGTGCCCCTGACAGAATTGATTAAACATAAAGGGTTCAAGAAACGCTTCTTTGAGCTTTTACAGTCTGAGATCTCGTGCCTTCCCACAGACTCTATTAATTTGCAATATGAAAATCCTGCAGTTATTCTAGGTCCTATGGTAGAAGATAGGAATGACTCATCCCCTCCCTTCTACACTTCCTTGAACATACATGACAAGGTACTGCACAACTGTTTGATGGATTCAGAGGCTTCTCACAACCTCATGCCCAAAACTGTCATGGAAGAGTTAGGGCTAGAAGTCACCCGAGCCTATCATGACCTCTATTCCTTTGAATCTAGAAAGGTTCAGTGTCTAGGAGTTATCAAAGACCTGGTCGTGACCTTGTTTTAGCTGCCCATGAAAAGTGTGGTCATGGATATTGTAGTGGTCGATGTCCCCCCCAAGTTCGGTATGTTGTTGTCAATATCTTGGATAAAAAGACTGGGGGGAACCTTGCAGATGGACCTCACATATGCTACTATCCCAGTGTTTAGAGGAGAGCATAGAAGACTATATAGAGAAGCCCAATTGGCCTATATAATCAGTGACAAAGCCAATCCTACCAACCATCCCATTTTTGCATTAGACACTGATTTAGGTTCTAGTTTGCTACAACTCACCCATGCTCCCGAACCCCCTCTCAAGCTCAGAAAATAGCCCACCATTTCCCATAGGTTTTCTTTCTCCATCAACCCCGTCTGGAAAATGTTCTTTGATGGAGCCTCTTCCAGGGAAGGTGCTGGTGCTGGGGTATTTTTTGTATCACCTGCTCAGGAAACCATATCTCTATCGTACAAACTAGAATTTGAAGCTACCAACAATGTGGCATAGTATGAAGCTCTTGTTCTGGGACTAAGAGCTGCGAGGGAAATGGGAATTCAGGAGGTAGCAGTGTTCGGTGATGTAGAGTTGGTGGTCCAACAGATCAGAAACGCTTATCAGGCTAAGCACCCTCGACTCAGAAGTTACAGAAATGAGGTATGGGACCTAATTGACAGATTCTTCTTAGCATTTAACATTTCTTTCATGCCAAGAGAGGAGAACACAATGGCAGATTCCTTGGCTACATCAGAAAGTAATTTCAAAATACCCTTGCTGCCCAAATTCAGATATGATGTGGAAGTAAAATACAGGCCCTCCATTCCTAACAACGTCAAACATTGGAAGGTTTTCGAGGATGATCTCGAGGTCAAGAAATTATTGGAAACTGTCAAAGAGTTTTCAAAGATGCATATCGACCAAGACTCCGTCTCTAAAGAAGAGCTTGATGGGGGTAATTTTCTGAATAAGATTGCAGAGCGTAACATTGTGCATCTACCCAGCAATCATATTCCAAGAGGACTGGTTCCTTTGGAAAGGATTTTTTATAGAAACGATGTGTCATTAAAAGGGGAGACCATGGAGGATGACACTGGTACTATTCAGTGCAACATTGAGACCAAGAACGAGCCCAAGTTTGTCAAATTGTCAAGAAGTCTGACAGAGGAGCAGAGGTCTGAATACACTGGACTTTTAAGGGAATTTGCTGACGTGTTTGCCTAGACCTACGAGGACCTCAAAACATATGACACTTCTGTCATCGAGCATAAAATCCCATTAAAAGAGGAGGCAAAGCCATTTAGGCAGAAGTTGAGACAGATCAACCCTATGCTCCTGCCTATCATGGAGAGGGAAGTGAAGAAGCTGCTTCAAGCTCAAATCATTGTACCAGTGAGGTATTCAGAGTGGGTGGCCAACTTGGTGCTAGTAAGGAAAAAGAGTGGAGAGATCCGTCTCTGTGTAGACTTCAGAAACCTGAACATGAGCTCACCAAAGGATAACTACCCCTTACCAAAGATGGAACATATACTGTAGAGGGAAACAGGAGCTTCCAGGATGTCCATGATTGATGGTTTCTATGGCTACAATCAGGTCTTTGTCCTGCCTAAAGACAGGGAAAAGATGACATTTACTACTCCATGGGGCACATTCATGTACGCCAATATGTCGTTTGGATTAATGAATGCAGGGGCCACGTTTCAGTGTGCCATGGAAATAGCTTTCATCGGCGAAAAGGATAAATTTGTGGTCATCTATCTGGATGACATCACAGTGTTTTCAAAGTCGGATAAAGAACACTGTCGTCATCTCAGGAAAGTTTTCCTGAAATGCAGGAGTTTTGGCATTTCATTAAACCCCAAGAAATCTCTGTTTGCCATGCAGGAGGGGAAATTACTAGGCCACATAGTATTAGCGGAAGGAGTCAGGATTGACCCTAGCAGAGTTGAGGAAATACAAGCCTTATCAGTCCTGAGGTCCAAGAAGGAGGTCCAATCCTTCCTTGGAAAGATTAATTTCCTAAGGAGGTTTGTGCCTAACTTTGCCGAGGAGGTAAAGCTTATAACAACCATGCTAAGGAAAGGAAATGAAGTGAGGTGGACTTCTGAATCACGAAATTCTTTGAGCAAATAAAGAAGGCCCTGTCTGGAGCCCCCGTGCTTATCAATCCCGATTACTCAAAGGAATTCCTTATTTTCTCCTTTTCTTCACCTGACACGGTAGCCGCTGTTTTATTACAAATAAACAAGGAAGGGCTAGAGTAGCCTATTGCCTATTTCATCCAAGCATTAAGGGATGCCGAAGTCAGGTATGACACTATGGAGAAGGAGGCCTATGCCTTGGTAAAGGCTCTCAAGGCATTCAGAATCTATGTCCTGCAATAAAAAATCATCGCTTACGTCCCCTCGACTGCTGTTAAAGACATTCTTATCCAGCCTGACATAGACGAGAGACGGAGTATGTGGATAGCCAGGATTCTGGAGTTTGACCTGGAAATAAATCCTACCAAATTGATCAAAGGTCAGGGCCTAGCCAAGCTGTTGGCTGAAGCCAATTGCCAAGCTTTGGGGATAAGTTTCATCAACGAATGCTCAGGAATCCAGCAGGGTCGGCTGTTTGAAAGAGACCCTCAAAGGGAGCCCCCATTGGCCCGTTGTCCTTTGTATAAGGATGTCATATACTTCCTGCATGAGTGGCGGCCTCCAGATGGCCCGCCGAGAAACAAAGAAAGAGCTCTGAAGCTCAAGGCAGCCAGATATTTCCTTATTGATCAAATCTTATACTGGAAAGACCCCCTGGGGGTACTGTTAAAATGCATGGATCCACAAGAGGCCGACAGGATCATGTTTGAATTTCACAGCGGCCTATGTGGAGGGCACCACTTTTGGAAGGCCACAACTCAAAAAATCCTCAGGGTTGGATACTACTGGCCCACCTTGTTCGCTGAGGTCCATAGAAGAGTTAGAGCCTGTATTACATGCCAGAGATTTTCAGGAAAGCAGCAGCTCAAGTCTTTGCCTTTACAGCCTGTGGTTGTTTTGGGACCCTTCCAGCAATGGGGCCTAGATTTTATTGGAGAAATCCACCCTGCTTCCAGTGGGTAGCACAGGTGGAGCCTGACTGCCACAGACTTCTTTACCAAATGGATTGAAGCTATCCCCACTAGGAGTGCTTCCCACAAGGTAATTATTGGATTCCTAGAAGACCTCATCACAAGATTCGGTTGCCCAAGAAAGATCGTTACAGATAATGGAACCTCATTCAAGGCTGAACCACTGGTTAAGTTCTGTGAGCAATTCAGAATCAAGCTGATTCACTCCACTCCATACTATCCCCAGGGAAATGGTTTAGCAGAATCCTCCAATAAAAGTCTCATAAGGATCATCAAAAGATTATTGGAGGACAACAAAAGGGCTTGGAATTCAAAGTTGAAATTCGCTCTATGGGCCGATCGGGTGACTACAAAGAGATCTATAGGCATCTCCCCTTTCCAGTTAGTATACGAAGCAGAAGTTGTCTTCCCTTCTCAGCTGGCCATTCCCGTAGCGAAATTCTTCTAGGATTATCAAGAAGAGCCTAATGACATGGTCAGAAGGATTCACCAACTAGTAGAAGTCCAGCAGGTCAGAGAGCAGGTGATGATTAGAGTTCAGGACCACCAGCAAAGGGTCAAGCAGGTTTTTGATAAGAAAGCCAAGAAGGAGGAGTTCCAGGTAAGAGACCTGGTACTGAAATGGGATGCTCCTAAACAAGACAAGGGCAAGTACGAAAAATTTGAAGCCCTGTGGATAGGGCCCTTCAAAATCTTAGAGGTTTTCTCGAATAACACATATCGGCTACAGGATTTGGAGGGTGAAGAAGTTTTCAGCAGTCCAGTAAATGGGCATTTTCTTAAAAAGTGTTTTGTTTGAGCCTTCCATAGCTCCCGTGCTTTGTAAATATTGTCTTTTCTGTTCTTCGTTTTTACTTTTATTGTTTCGTCTTAGTAAATGACTCCATAGCCCAACATCAAGGCACTGGAACTGCAAAATGAGTCCTTAGAGCATCACAGGGACGACTCTATCCCCCATGGAGCCTAATGTTGGTAACATTTTCCGTCCGAGGCACAAGAGTATTCAGGATTGCAAATGGCGCGAGGAGCGCTGGGCGCAACTCACAGAAAAAATCTATTTCAGGCTTAAATCAAGCGAGCGGGCACTTCATTCTTCTGTGGCAAGAATTCATCGACAGATCAGAGAAGAGGTTGATGGGTTGTTGCAGCTAACCGAGTCACGCTAAATATGGCGCAAAAGGGTTTTCAATTGGCGTAAATCGTGATCAGTACAAGCGCAGTAGTTATTTCTCGAACTCGGGGTTCATAAGTTCGAACGCCAGACTATGTCTTTTAGTTGTGCGAGATTGCGAGTTACGAAAAGTGCCTAGAGGGGGTCAACCTTCGCTGACCATCGCGTCTCGGGACTTCACAAGGGGAGAATGCCAAAGTTCGATACTCCAGCTCACGAAGCTGTGAGTTGCGAGAGGCATTAGTACTTGGGCTCTAGCCGACAGTTACATGCAGAGAGCACTGACTAGAAAGGAGGCCTGACCCGTATCGCCATCTCGGGGATCGGGAGTTTAGAAAAGGGAGCCGAGGGTCTTTGACCCACGAACTTACGAATTGCGAAAGGGAAAGAACTTTTAAAGTTGGGCCCACAGTATCAGGGGGCAGTCTCAGCCGTCCATTTGAAGCGGACACCTGGCGTGCGATTAGGCTCCCTGCCTTTTCTCCCATCGCAGTTTCAAAGCACAAAAAACAGCTCCATCATATCCCGATACGCGAAGTAGCAAGAGCATTCAGGACCTGGGGCCCACAACAGCGTCAAGTGATTTTAGGACCATTAGATTTGAAGGACGCGTGGTGCTCAATTGAGCCATCTCGGTGTTTCCCCCATCGCAACTATGATAAGCAAGGATCATCTCCTTCCCATTCGTGAATGTCGAAAGTGCCTTGGGAATAAGCACATGGTCACAGCCCGCGGTCACTTGGGGAAAGAAAGGAGCTGTGTAAAGAAGGACAAAAGTGTCGAGTTCAGTTACAGAAGGGATCATCGTGATCTCCAGGCGTCATAGGATCCGATCTCAATATTGTTTCTCACTCAGAGTAAATGAAGGTGAGGAGAGGTGGTTGAAACCTCTCCTCAGTTATTAAGTGAGGAGTATGGAGGGCCTGGCGAGCAGTCTGCTCGATAGGGTCCTGTGTACCCATTTTTCTGGAGAAGCATGCCAAAGTCCTCGACTAGACAGAGAAGTCTGTGCACGCTAGCCCGACACTTAATGGCTCAGCTACCCTCCCCCTACAGGAGTCATGCATAGTTAAGGTGGCGTCTGACAGGGATTATCCGTCCAAATTCGACTGAAGGGACACCACGCTTTTGATGGCTGAAAATGCCTCTGTTAGGTGAATTTTCCTAGGTATATAGACTCAGTCTTTGTATTTTGTGAGGTATCAATGGTTGAGCAAGGCTCCCGATTGTAAAGTTTTGATGAAGCGCTAGTCGCTCTGGTTAATGTATAAGGCATTTGAGACTTCTTACTTTATGGACATCAGCCTCTTTTCCATCTCTTGTATACTGTGTTAGAACAACTCGGAATTGGATGATCTAGTCGAGTTTTATCTGTTATAGGATGATGTAGTTTGGATCACTATAACAGTTACATTGTTTCTAATCGGTTCATGTTATTTTCATAGGGCTGAATGACTTAGAATTGGAGGATCCAGTTGAGTCACTCTTCAGCTCCTTGAAGCTCTAGACCAAGAGGATCTTGGCTTCTGAGTTTTTCATCCTCAAGCTTCCGAAGGCTTGTCACCCGAGGAAGTCTTGCTCGTTCTTCTTCTCACAAGTCTTCCCTCTGTCACCCTTTAATCCATTTACTGACAGAAGTTGGATCAAGACCTCCCTTGCTACATACATACTAGGCCTGGTCTCCTGAGTCAAAGTTTTATCTTCTTGAGTCTTTACCCATTTGATCACCCCATTTATTAAACCGTGACATAAAAACTGATGGGCGTCGGGCTCTGCTCCTGCAAGCAATCCAGGAGTGACTTCCGACGCTAACAGTGAAAATTGTTGAAAAGGTGTTCCATCATTTCCTCTTGTTGTTGGCATAGGGTACATATTGATGGGCCTATGAAACCCCTCTTTTTGAGGTTATCCCAGGTGAGGATGCGGTTTTCAATGGTGAGCCATAAGAAGATGGACACTTTTGGCCAGAGTGTAGAATTCCAAATATTGCCCCAAATACTCTCCTTGGCCTGATTCTGATAGTTTCCCTGTAAGTAGTAGGCTTCCTTGATCGAAAAATTGCTTGTTGTTGAGTACCCCCATCTGAGAATATCTGGGCCTTCCCGAATAGGGATTTTTCTATGGTTTGCACACAATTTCCAGGCTTGGAGATCCGTTTCCCCTGAGAGATGTAGTTCCTAGTGGTTCGTCTTCCAATTTCGCCAGGGTAGGTTCCTATCAAACCTTCACCATAGATCCTTAACCCATTGAAATATGTCAGGTTGTAGTGTCTGTCTAAGGGGATTAAGTTCATCCAGCATGGAAAGAGGCTCTTATTGCTGCCAAGAGTCCTACCAGAATAGTGAACTTTCCCCATTCCTGATTTCCCAGAAAGCATGCTTCTGAGCCAGAGGTTTGTTATGCTAGGCTGTGTTCCAGATATTGGAACCCTGAATTTGGTCATTGAATCTAATTAGTTGATCTGCTTGGGTGGTGGGGGCATACTTTTGTTTCCAGATTTGTGCCCAAATTTCTGTGGGGTGCTGGAGACATCTCCACCACATTTTGTCTCCCATAACTTGATTGAGATTTCTTGGGTCGCAGATTCCCAATCCACCTAGAGCTTTGGGTTTGCAGAGATTCTCCCAGCCCACCAAACCCCACTTCTTGTTTGGTTGGTGTCCATGCCATAGGAAGCTGCGTTGTAAGTTCCTGATGGCTCGAATGACCGATTTGGGTGTTGCTAGGGCGGTAAACAGGTAGGTTGCAGGGCTTGCAGGACTGACTTGAGGAGCACCAATCTAGCTGCAATATTAAGGGGTCTGAAGGTCCAGTTATTTAGACTGTTTCAGATAGAGAGAAGCAGACTATTCCAAGAGATGGAGCGCATTGGCTCTCCTATGAGGGGTATGCCAAGGTAGTTGGACAGAAGGGAGCTCTTGGGTATGCCTAGAAGGAGAGAAATGTGATTCTGCACAACAGTCGGTGTGTTGAAGAAGTAGAGTTTGGACTTTTCAAGGTTGAGGGCCATACTTGAAGCCTATGTAAAGTTAGAGAGTATGGAGTTGATCTTGGTTGCTTCTCATGTAGTAGGGGTGTTCAAGAGGAGGGTGTCATCAACAAACTGACTATGCGAGGGGTCTGGCTGAATATTGTGTAGGGGAAAGCCTTTAAGGGAGCCTTCTAGTACCGCTACCTTAAGGTAGTGTCCCATGCCTTCCGCCATTAAAACGAAGAGGAAGGGATAAAGACGATCTCCTTGATGAATACCCCTAGTGGGGGAGAAGGGTTGTGAAGGCAATACATTGACCAGTATGGAGAAGAAAGTTGAAGAGGTGAGATTTAGGATCCAGTTCACCCATTGTCTTTCGAAGCCAAGGGATTCTAGCATGGAACATAGGTACTTCCAACTAATTCTATCAAAATCTTTTGAGAGGTCGAGTTTGATAAGCATAACTGGAATTTTGGTTTTCTTCACTGAGTGTATTACCTCGTGAGCTAGGATGACATTGTCCATGATTTATCTACCTTCCACGTAGTCTTCTTGTTGTTTAGAGATGAAAAAAGGTAGGATTGGCTTGAGATGTGTGGCTATGACCTTTGTGATGATTTTGTAGATGGCGTTCCATAGAGCTATCAGTCTGTACTGCCTGGGATGAGTGACTCTCTCCTCCTTTAGGATGATGGTGAGAAAAGTAGCATTGAGGGAAGAGAGGACTTGACCTGAGGTTCTAGATTCCTCCTTGACCTGCCAGACCTCTTTTTGGCACAGGGGTAGACCCAGGGTTCAACGATTCAACAACGCACCAACAAAACCCTAACTACCATCCCTTTCGACAACACCTGCGAATCAAAAGAAGTCTCACCCGAGGTAGAGTCAGGGGAGCTTGCAGGACTCAAGTGTCTACAACCTAGCTGGGACAAAAATCTGTGATCACAATACTTAACAGAGCACTTAGAAACTAACATTCATTGGTCTCTTAACCCTTATGCACATTGCAGGTTAAACCCTTGTTACAGAACAACGCAATCTTAACCAAGATCTAATAATTTCATTCACTTATCACATAACATTAACTCAGATCTAGCATTCATTCACATTATTAATAACTAAGCTACTACATCATATGCATTCATCAATCATCACTAAGCAATTAAAAGCATAAACACCATGAACACATTTCACAGAGCACAATAACACAAGATATACGTGGTTCACCCCAGTGTGGGGCTACGTCCACCAACTCTTCTCTTCTTTATTAGGCTCTTCCAATCTTCTTACATGCACCAAGCCACAAAGCTAACTCCTTATAGGACAGGAGATCTATGCACACCTCACCAGATCCTCCTTCCCCTAGTTAGGTTGCAACACAAAGCCTTGCACAGTTCGTGCACAAAACCTCTTACACAACACTCACACTTAGCTCTGTAAACCTTAACATGTTTGTGCACAAAGCCAACTAGCCATGCACTAAGTCGATCAATGACTAGTAACTACTTCTTACATTTCCTAACTACTTATTTATACATTACAAAAAGGGCCTAAACATGGATAATACCCATGGGACGACATCCCATACCTATTACATAAACCTTAAAACCCAAAAATCCTGCAAAAAGGGTGAGATCCCACGATCTCCGCTTCGCCTGGGTGCTCCATATTCAACCATCTTGTCAAAGTCCCAAAAATGGTCAAACATTACCAACGTTTCCACAAAACTTGGCCGATGGCCAATAGGACCCCAACACTCACCTGTGACTCATCCCAAGTCACTCTAATCTGGGCAATACTTCTTCTAAGGCCTTGAGCTTGGCTCGAGTTGCCTCGACTTGTTACTTCGCCAGAGCCTCTTGCTCAACGAACTCCTGAATGACTTGTTCGGTGATAGGCCCTTCCAGGCATTGTTCCACTGTTGCGACCACCTATTCCAACTGTGATCCTTGTCCCTCGATCTCTTCAAAGAGGGTGCAGGATTTGTCCTGCACTGGCTGGAGTCACTATATCACCTCCATCACTCTGTTCTAAATGGCAGTGACCTGCTGCTAAACCGCGCGCTACTCCTGCGGTCTCTTCATCTTTTTAATGACCGTAAGCTTCTCCAGTTGTGCTTGCACTGTCGATGCCTGTTGCTTTGCCTCTTGGAGTTGTGCCTCCAATCTCCTCAGCTCCGAGTCTTCTGCAAGGTGCTCATAGTTCTGCGCACTTTTGTTACTTAATTGATTGTATTCTGAGGCCAATGCCTTGATTCTTTCGACTGCGCTCCTGGTAGTTTCTTCCCTTTGATCTCTCACTTCCTGCAGAGTGCCCATTTGTTGGCATAGGGGCATACCCAGGGTTCAACGCTTCAACAATGCACCAACAAAGTCCTAACTGCTGTCCCTTTAGGAAACACCTGCAAAGCAGATGAAGTCTCACTCGAGGTAGAGGCAGGGGGGGTTGCAGGACTCAAGTGTCTACAACCTAGCTGGAACACAGATCTGTGATCACAATACTTAACAGAGCACTTAGAAACTAACATTCATTAGTCTCTTAACCCTTATTCACATCGCAGGTTAAACCTTTGTTACAGAACAACATAGTATTAACCAAGATATAATACTTTCATTCACTTATCACATAACATTAACTCAGATCTAGCATTCATTCACATTATTAAGCACTAAGATACTACATCATATGCATTCATCAATCAACACTAAGCAATTAAAAGAATAAACACCATGAACACATTGCACAAGGCACACTAACACAAGATGTACATGGTTCACCCCAGTGTGGGGCTACGTCCACCAACTCTTCTCTTCTTTATTAGGATCTTCCAATCTTCTTACATGCACCAAGCCACAAATCCAACTCCGCATAGGACAGGAGATCTGCGCGCACCTCACCAGATCCTCCTTCCCTGAGTTAGGTCACAACACAAAGACTTACACAGTTTGTGCACAAAACATCTTACACAACACTCGCACTTAGCTATGCAAACCTTAACACGTTCGTGCACAAAGCCAACTAGCCATGCACTAAGCCAATCAATGACTAGTAACTACTTCTTACATCGCCTAGCTACTTATTTATACATTACAAAAGGGGCCTAAACATGGGTAAGACCCATGGGATGACATCCCATACCCATTACATAAACCCTAAAACCCAAAAAGACTGCAAAAAGGGAGAGATCTCGCAATCTCCGCTTTGCCTTGGCACTCCATCTTCGACTAGCCTCTCGAAGTCCCAAAAATGGTCAAACACGACCAACGTTTCCATAAAATTGGTCAAGGGCCAACACCTCTTCCCTGATTAGATCCCAGCAATGATGAAAGAAATCCATGGTGAAGCCATCTGGACCAGGTGCTTTCCCTGAGGGCATTTCCTTGACTGCATGGTCCACTTCTTCTTGGGTGATTGGCCTCATTAAGGCTTCATTCTTCTCTTGAGTTACTAGTGAGGGTATGTGCCTGGCTATCTTCTAAATTGCTTCCTCCCTGTCCTCATTGGTTTCTGTAAGGAGCTCGTTATAGTAGGTGTTTAGTTCTTCGACAATTTGGCTGTGTTCTTTGATGGGGTTACCTTGAGCATCCTCTAGCTGAGTGATCCTATTGATGTATCTACGATGCACCATTTCTCTGTGGAAGAACTTGGTGTTCCTCTCACCCTCCTTAATCCATTGAATCCTGGATTTCTGATGCCACAGGATTTCTTTTTGCTTTTTTCGTTTTTCTAATTTCGTTCGAAGCTCCTTCTCTTCCTTCATTAAATTTGTGGTCCTGATTCCTGAGATGAAGGTTTGTTGCAGATCTTCCAGTCTTCTTTCGATTTCCTGCATGCGCTGGAATATGTTCCCAAATGTGGTTTTACTCCAAAGCTTCAGAAGTTGCTTGAAGTTTTTGAGGCGTTGCTGGAACTTATACATGCAGGTGTCTTGCTTTATTTCTTCCTAAGCCCACCAGGACTTTGCTAGCCGCTATAAGTCAGGGTGGGAGAGACAGAACTTCTCAAAATGGAAAGGTTTGAATTTTGGTGTTACTCCAATGTCCAGGCAAAATCAGATGGGCCAGTGGTCTGAGCCGGTTTCGAAGAATGTTGGCCTCTATGGCCAGGGTCTTCTTCTAGCAAGGTTTCCACTACAAGGAAGTAGTCTAGTCTACATGCCACTTGCTGATGTCCCGATCTTTGGTTGGACCAGGTGAAAATGCCATTTCGAGGTTCTATATCTACTAGATTTATCTATTCAATAAGGGTTTGGAACTTATCGCTATCTTTCTCCAGTCGTTTGGTGTCGTCGGTTTTCTCCTCCAGATTCAGAATCATGTTGAAGTCTCCTCCCAGCACCCAGTTGGGTGTGCTCAGAAACGTTCTGATGTGAGTTATCCTTTTCAGGAAGCTTTCTTTGTTCTATGGGCTCTAAGGCCCATAAAAATTTGTGATTGCCCCTACCTTGGTCGACAGTAAGTTCCATAATATTAATCTCAATATGGGGGAGTATTTATTGGATAGTCACATGATTTCCATCCAAATCGGTGGTGCTAATTTTATATTAGGGGTCCAATGGTTACAATCATTGGGAACAATGGCCCTTAATTTTCAAGATCTCTTCATGATATTTTCCTGAGAAGTCAAGGAAATTGAGCATAGAGGTATCCAAGGGAAACACTCTAAAGTGATAATCTCTAATATAATGACAAAATTAATAGAAAAGGGACACCATGGTGTAATTGCACAATTGCGCTCACTAGATGTTCAAACATCCATATCCTCTGTTCCAGTGGATCTCCAAATAGTTATCAACAATAATTCCAAGGTATTTAGAGAGATGCCTAACGGTCTTCCAACTGCTTGATATCATGACCATGCTATTCATTTGCAACCAGGAAGTGTGCCACCTAACATTAGACCTTATAGGTATCCATATGCATAGAAGAGTGAGATTGTGTGTATGATCCAATAAATGTTAGAGGCCAACATCATTCAACCTAGTCAAAGTTATTTCTCTTCACTAGTAGTGATGGTTATGAAAAAAGGATGGTTCATGGTATATGTGTCCATATTATAGACAACTCAACAAAATGACCATCAATTATAAGTTTCCTATTCCCGTCATTGATGAATTATTAGATGAATTGCATGGAGAAATTTTCTTTACTAAGTTGGATCTTCATTCAACATATCATCAAATCAGAATTTCTGAAAGTCATTATGTGTTTTTGGTTATGTCATTTGGACTTACTAATGCACCTTCAACATATCAAACCTTGATGGATTCTATTTTCAAACCCA
Source organism: Picea engelmannii (assembly GCA_009831015.1). Lineage (NCBI taxonomy): Eukaryota > Viridiplantae > Streptophyta > Pinopsida > Pinales > Pinaceae > Picea > Picea engelmannii. Next base: position 45,000 of record ML803842.1, on the reverse strand, counting down.
TCCTTAGAAAAATTGTGTTCGTATTTTTTGATGACATACTAATGTACATCAAATATTCTTGGGAAGAGAATGTACAACATGTTGACATAATATTACAACTATTGGAAGAGAAACAAATTTATGCAAATCCTTCCAAGTGTTCCTTTGGGGTTCAAGAAGTGGAATACTTGGGTAATATTGTATCTCATGAAGGTTTAAAGGTGGACCCTAACAAAATTAAAGCTATGAGTGAATGACCAATTCCCAAAACCTTGAAGAAACTTAGAGTATTCTTACAATTGACAAGATATTGTACTGCACGTTTTTCAAGAAATATGGTCAAATAACAACACCTCTAGCAACATTATTAAATAAAGAAGCATTTTATTGGACTCAGGAAGCAACCAAATCTTTTGAAAAACTTAAGGAGGCTATGTATACAACTCCTTTCCTGACCACACCTTACTTCACAAATTTTTTTATCGTGGAGTGTGATGCCTCAGGCCATGGCATTGGTGCATTTTTAATGCAATAAGGAAGGCTCATTGCCTTTGAAAGAATCCAACTTAAAGTAAAAAACTTACTCAAACCCCTTTATGAAAAAGAAATGTTGGTCATATTACATGCAGTTAAGAAATGATGCCCTTACCTAATAGGAAGACACTTGAAAGAAAAAAATGATCATAATAGTTTGAAGTACTTCTTAGAGCAATGATTATATTCACAAGATCAACAAAAATGGGTTACAAATATGCTAGGTTATGACTTTAAAATTATCTAGAAAAAAATAAAATAAAATATTGTGACAGATGCATTTTCAAGGAAAGAAGAAGAAAGAGAGGATTCACTATGTGCTATTTTCTATTCTGCAATCTGATTGGGTAGAAGAAGCAAGAATAAAATGAAATCTAGATCAAGAGGTGTGCAATATCATTCAAAAACTATAAGAGGAACCAAATTCATTATATAAATTTGTATGGAAGGATGATTTTCTATGGTACCAAGATTGTCTATATTTATGTAAGAATTCTCAACTCAAATAGAAGGTCCATTTGTAGTTGCACACTTCTCCTATAGGAGGACATTCAGGGTTCTTGAAAACTTACCACATGATCAAGAAGGATTTTTTCTAAGAAGGTATTAAAACTGATGTTGAAACGTTTGTGTTTGAATGTGTGGTCTGCCAACAAAATAAGGGAGAGACAATTAAGATGCTAGGTCTCCTACAACCATAGCTATACCAAGTCAACATTGGGAAGAAGTTTCAATGGATTTTATTACAAGTTTACCCAAATATGAAGGAAACATTGTCATCATGGTAGTAGTGGATCAAATGACAAAGTATGTCTATTTTTTCTCTCTTTCTCATCCTTTTAAATCAAGTATAATAGCCACAACATTCATGGAAACAATTCAAAAGCTACATGGAGTCCCCAAGATTATTGTAAGTAACAGAGATCCAATTTTTTTTGTATACCAATACTATATCTGCAAATATGCTCATACAATAACAAGAAATAATACCAAAACCATTCACCATAACACTGAAGACAAGAATATAGAAAACCCTTGAGGTAGGGTAACACCATACATTAATCCTTAAGGAAGGATAAAACTCCTCAAGCAATACTTGCTTGTACACCAACAATATTCTTCACCATGTCAAATACATTGCCTACATATTCTTTTATAGCATTCTCTATCTCCTAGGAACATTCTAGAGTAGGTATCTTCTAGAAAGTCCATTTATTATTTCTAACTACCCATTTATTCTATCCAACTACCATAGTGGGCCTTATTTAATACCATGGTGGACCTAGTCCACCTTACATTGAATTTCCCCATCCCCATTGGGTACCTCCCATATTACCCCCCATATTACCTCCCTAGGTATATTACATTCCACCCCCCTTAAGCATGTTTCATCCCTGGAACATGAGAAGACACCATATGATATGGCTGACTGAGAATTGTGGCCAACTGGTGCCAAGTACACCCATCCATCCATCCTAATAAAATATGAATAGGATGTCCAACTACCACCTTGCCACCTTGAGCTTGCGCCACATCATGCCTATTTTTCCATGGGATTGTTGCTCAAGCCTGATGTCTTCATGCAGTGTTGGTAGTCCTCCATGCACCTCTTGATTGGTGTCCTTTCTGGTTCCCCGTTGGTGCATAAGTGTGTGGATGCTCACACCATTGTCGTGATGATTGTTGTTTCTCGATATGATGTGGATGGAAATATACAACAACTGTTGGAAACTAACAATAACATCCTTAGTTTGTTTACTGTTTTCTTCCTTGGTCTTTGCTTCATCCACTTTTGTAAACTTGACCTCTGAACCCCTTCGGATTCTACAATAAATTTTGTTTTGATCATCATGGGGCCTTCTGACTTACTAAGAGACACACCCTTCATTGTGATTTTATTTTTCTTGTACCACAACTTCAAAAAAATATTTTTCACATTAATATTAACTGTACCAACTGATTCTATCCAAGGATATCCCAAAACAATATCCATATCAACCATATCTATAACATGAAAATCAAAATTCAACACATATATATCCATGGTAATCTTCAGATCTTTAAAAAGTTGAACATTTTCACCCGCAACCTGTGCACTTTGAATATTCTTTGCAGGAACTTTCAAACTATTAACCAACTGAACATTGATAAAATTGTGTTGGCAACTAGGGTTAATACAAATAATGACATTTGATTTATGAAGACAACCTTGAACCTGTAGTATAGAATTTCCACATGAAAATAAACCCTTGGTGCTTTCCTTATCCTTATTCTTGGATTTAGACTACTTGTCTAACAATACTTTTTCAAATTCTTCATTGGAGAGTGTCATCATATCACTATGGTTAAATGATTTATACCAAACAACTGCATCACCTTTTAAATTAAAAGCTACTCAATATTTCCAATTCTCAGTCCAAAATGACTTCCTGTATTTTATGAATTCTTCAATACTAGGACCATTATATTTTCCATAAAAAAACATGTTTTCCATAACCCCAAAATAAATCAGGGTTTAAAAATAACTTACTACAAAAAATCGCGGTTTTTTTTTTTTTTTTTTTTTTCGGAAAAACCCTTAAAAAAANCATAACTTTACTTCCCAGACTCCATTTCGGGTGTTTTTATTTTTTAAATTGGGTGTTTTTCTGAGAGGAATCAAAATATCCAATTTATTTCTGAAAATTTGGAGTAGAAAGTCTCAGATATAAGCTTGAGGTGCATCGCCCCATTTTTTGGTAAAACATTTCTGCAAAAAATAACCAAAATTTCTTCCCTTCCTTGCCCAAGGAAAGAGCTCTAATACCAAATGTTGTATACCAATACTATATTTGCAAATATGCTCATATAATAACAAGAAATAACACCAAAACCATTCACCATGACACTGAACACAAGAATATAGAAAACCATTGAGGTAGGGTAACACCATACATTAATCCTTAAGGAAGGCTAAAACTCCTCAGGCAATACTTGCTTGTACATCAACAATATTATTCACCATGTAAAATGCATTTCTTACATATTCTTTTATAGCATTCTTTATCTCCTAGGAACACTCTAGAGTAGGTATCTTCTATAAAGTCCATTTATTATTTCTAACTACCCATTTATTATATCCAACAACCATAGTGGGCCTTATTTAATACCATGGTGGACCTAGTCCACCTTACATTGAATGACCCCATTCCCATTGGGTACCTCCCATATTAACCCCCATATTACCTCCCTAGGTATATTACATACCTAGTCCACCTTACATTGAATGGCCTCATTCCCATTGGGTACCTCCCATATTACCTCCCTAAGTATATTAAATTTTCACTGGAAATTTTTGGACTGAATTATTTTCTTGTTTGGGTACTCAATTGGTTCACATCTCATATTACCATCCTCAATCCGATGGGAAAAATGAGATTGTGAATAAATGTCTAGAAGGATATCTTCTTTGCTTTGCATATGATAAAAAAAATAATGGGTCAAGTGCTTTCCCTTGGAAGAATGGTGGTACAACACATCCTTCCATACTTAATAAAAAGTAACCCATTTTTGGAAATTTATGGATATCACCCTCCATCCATCACATCATAAAGGGAATGCAAATCTTCAAGTAGTGGAGAACCACATAGGGAACCAACAAGAGGTTCTCAAACTATTGAAGGACAACTTCGTTATGGCCCAAAATAGAATGAAGCAACAAGTAGATCAATATCAGAGTGAAAGGGAATTTGAAGTGGGGAATGTTGGGATGTTTATAGGCAGAGTGTGCTTGTCATTGATGGCAAGATCAGAGTGTGAATCGATGGCAAAATAGGAACATAGATCAAATCTCAAGAGAGATAGTGTTCTGAGATGTGCAGACGAGATCCCATACATCAAGGCTTGCAGAAGGATCAGAGGTCGTGGTCTTTGTTGGACAACTGAGAGGGGGGGGTGAATCAGTTGTTACCATGCTTAAAAATTTATTCTTCTTTTAAAATCTTTACAAGGCACTCAATGATGATCACAATAATGCAGGGAAATAAACAATGGCACATTCAGCATCAATCACATATATGAGAAACACAAAGACAAATATTTCCCAAGGAAACCCATACAGGGTAAAAACCTCTTCTTCTTTATATGATAAGTATAATTTACATTCTTTACATTATCATACATATGAGCACCAACTCATTGTGAGGCTACAACCTCTGTTTTGAAAGCTGCAACTTGCTGAGAGCACCAACTCTCTGTTTTTCTCTAGCACCCACTAGAAGGAAGCACCAACTCCCTGGTTTCTCTAGCACCAACTAGAAGGAAGCACCAAATCCCTGTGTTCAAGCACCCACTTGAACCTCATAGGACACCAATCCTCCCTAGCACCTCCCAACCACCCTGGATTATGAATATGAAATATTGAAACCTATTACAGTGATATAGTGTTCAATAACAACTTACCAGTCTCATCACTATTTTGCAAGCTTTTGCTACTCAGACTTCCTCATTGTCTTCCAGCATGCATCCGCTGCCCATTCTGTTCTACTGATTTTTATGCTCTGTGCGTCATATCCATTTACTGCTCAGGGGGAGCTTATGAAAGCTATATGATATTGTTCGGTGGTTTTGATTAGCTTTCTCCTGGTTTGTACACCTTTGTCTTTTTCTCCAATTATCTAACTTGCAGGATGATTCTTTTGAATAATTCTGGAGGAGGAATTTGAAGTTGACTGTTGATTTGAGTCTGTCTGAGTGTCTGAGTCTTCATTTGATTCAGAGTCTTCATTTTCTGATTCTTGGACCTATTTATCGTCAGCTTCAGCTGTGTCTTCTGTAGAAGACTCATTTTTGTACATCTCTCTTGCTGGGATTCCTTCATCAACTTTTACATCAATATAGTCAACCATTTTATGCAACCTCTTATTATAGCATCTGTATCCTTTACTGTTTGTAGCATACCCTAAGAAGATACCTTCATCAGCCCTGTCATCATATTTGCCAAGGTTTTCATCATTATTCTTTATATAACATTTACTCCCAAAGACTTTGAAGTGTTTAATTGAAGCAGGTCTTCCAAACCACAGTTCATAAGGTGTCTTGTCACTTTGTGATCTAAGGTGGGCTTTGTTGAGAACATGAACTTTTGTGTGTATTGCTTCTACCCAGTAGGTTTGACCAATGTTCTTCTCATTCATCATTGACCTGGCCATTTCCTGAACTGTTTTTTTTTACCTCTCAACTACTCCATTTTGTTGTGGAGTTCTTGGGATTGTGTATTCTCTCTTGATCCCATGCTCATCACAGAATTCCTTGAAGTCTCTTGACATAAACTCTCCTCCCGGGTCTGATCTTACTGCCTTTAACCTCTTCCTTGTTTGAGTCTCAGTTAAAGCCTTAAATATTTTAAACTTCTCAAATGCTTCAACTTTTTCTTTGAGAAAGGCAACCCAAGTAAGTCTGGAGTAATCATCGATAATCAACATGAAGTAGTTTTCTTTCCCTATGCCTTCCTATCTTGATGGTCCACATAAATCCACATGAACTAGTTGGAGTGGTTTTTCTGTTGAAGTAAAACTCTTGGACTTAAACTGTGTCCTGTTTTGCTTCCCTAATTGGCAGGGTTTACACATTGAATCTTGGGGCTTTGATATCCTTGGAAGATCTTTTACCGACTTGAGTTTTTTGAGTTTGATTAAGTGGTCAAAGTTTAGATGTCCAAGTCTCCTATGCCATAACCAACTTTCATCATGTCTTTTTAGATGACATTCTTCTCTATTTTCTTTCAGCACATATACATTATTTTCTGTCCTTATGCCTTTGGCCACCACTTGTCTTGAGGTTACAGACTTTATCTTGCAGTCCTTAGATGTGAACACCACTTCAAATCCTCTGTCACACATTTGACTTACACTGAGCAGATTATGTTTCAGCCCATCTACAAGGAGAACATCTTGGTATTTTCCTTTTCCATTACTTAAGATCACCATCCCTTTGCCCTTTATTTTCCCTGGAGCATCATTTCCAAAGGTTACATTTCCTGATTTGCTTTCACTTAGATATAGAAACTTACCTTTGTCTCCCGTCATGTGTTTGGAGCATCCACTGTCTATATACCAAGGATTCGTTTTTCTTTGAGCAAACAACACTAATCCACACTTGTCACTTTCCTTCTTCTTCCAAAACTTAACATTTTCAGCAGGGGATTTCGAATCTGGTTCATATTCCCTTAGACGACAGTCAATAGATTTGTGTCCATAGTTATGATAGATGTAGCATTCAATCTCATTGTTCAACAGGTCAAACTTATTGGTGTAGCATTGTCTACTCATTGACTGTTGATTATTTCTTGACCTCTTTAGTTGCATATCCCTAGACTTAATTTGGCAATTGGCAATCAGTGAAGGTTTGTTACTTAGATGCATCATTCTTTATTGTGGCAAGTATTTATTCCTTTAAAATATTAATTGCTTATATCTAAGTCTTAAGGAACAATTTACAGCTTTGTGACCAAAGTTAGCACAGTAGTAACAATAGCCATAGAAAAATTCTTTGTACCTGGAAAATGGTTGTCTTCTTTGAGCAAATCAATTTCTTCCAGGCCGATGACGTCTTTCAGCAGTGAGCGCATTACTTATTTGTGCTACAGATTCAGATCTGGCATCTTTTACCTTACTCGACCTGGGCAGCTGATTGTCTTCCTTTGTTTCTGCAGGTTTGTTACTGCCATTGGTTGTACTTTTGACAAACTTGATGGGTTCTTCATTTCCTGGCTTACCACTGCTTGATCCCTCTTCATAACCCAAGCCATTTTTCAGCTTTGGATTCCTTTGCTGATTCAGAATGGTGGCCAATCCTTTTGAGGCTTTGATACTTGACAGATTTTGATTATACAAGGATTGAAACTTCTCCATTTCTTTCCTCGTTTTCACTACTTCTTGTTCTAATGCTTCACATCTTGCATTCTTTTCTGATAGCTACTATTTTAGAATCTCTTCGATTTTTTTTGCCTCTTCCAATTCTACTTTTAATAAGACAAGGTCTTCATCAGGTTCTTTACTGTCTTTCTCGAACTATATCAACAATTGTCTTTGCTTTATGTTCTTGATTCTTAGTTTGTCAATCTCTTCCAGTGCATTGATCAGTTCTCCTTCCATGTCAACCACAACTTCTTCTTCTTCACTCCCTGTGCTTTTATTATCATAATCCTCTTTGTCCATAAGTATGAAGTCATTTAGTTTATCTTCAATAAAGGAGTCATCTTCTTCATCATCTGAAGGATCATCATCATTATTTACGCACATACTTTTCTTCTTAAAGTTTTTCTCTTTAAAGAAATTTTTGTGTTTGTACTTCTCCTCATCATCCCATGTCTGATCCTTTCCTTTGTGGGGACATTTATTTGCAAAATGACCTATCCTACCACAGTTGAAACATTTGAAAGGCAGTTTACCTTTGTATTTGCTTGATCCCTTCTTCTCTCTTCACAAATTTTGCTTCAATTTCATTGGGCTCAGAATCCTCATTCTTGTCTGCTTTAAATGATGCTTCTCTGGAGGTGGGTTTATCTTTAACTATTATCATTTCATATGCAGTCGATGTTCCTAGAAGTTGATCAAACTCCAAGGTTTTCAGATCATTAAGTTCTTCTATAGCAGAGACCTTCGGGTTGAACCTATCTGGAAGAGATCTCAATATTTTCTGAACTAAAGAAGGTTCATCAATTGTTTCACCAAGTGCCTTCATTGCATTTACCATTTCTTCTACTCTTAGAAAGTATTTTCCAACAGTTTCATCTTCCTTCATCTTTAGTTGTTCAAACTGTATTATGTAGGTTTGCAGCTTTGCATCCTTTACCTTCTCATTACCCTCATAACTACTAATGAGTTTGTCCCACATTTCTTTGGCAGTTCCTAGGTGCATAACTTTTACAAATTCTGCTTCTGCAAGCCCACTCAAGATAGCATTCATAGCCTTAGAGTTGAAGCTAAATTCTAGTTTGTCATCCTTATTAGCTAGCACA
>ML803842.1:4089-31091 GCA_009831015.1 Picea engelmannii | reverse complement strand
GTTGTCCAACAATTGGTATCAGAGCCGGTTCCTTTTATTTAAAGGTAGATCAATAAGATTAAACATGTCAATCCATGAAGGAATTTAAACCAATAAGGCCCCTATGTTCAATGGAACAAACTTTGTCTTCTGGAAAGTTAGGATGAGAACCTACATAATGGATTTAGGTGCAGATGTCTAGGATGTGGTAGAGATTGGTTATGTAAAGCCAGTTGTACTAGATAATAAGGATGACAAGCTAGAATTCAGCTTCAACGCTAAGGCTATGAATGCTATTTTGAGTGGGCTGGCAGAAGCATAATTTGTAAAAGTTATGCACTTAGAAATTGCCAAAGAAATGTGGGACAAACTCATTAGCAGTTATGAAGGTAATGAGAAGGTAAAGGATTCCAAGCTTCAAACCTACATATTACAGTTTCAACAGCTAAAGATGAAAGAGGATGAAACTATTGGGAATTACTTTCTGAGAGTTGAAGAACTAGTGAATGCCATGAAGAGTCTTGGTGAGAAGTTTGAAGATGTAGTTTTAGTCCAGAAGATTTTAAGATCTTTTCCAGATAGGTTCAACCGAAAGGTATCTACTATAGAAGAACTTAATGATTTAAAAACGCTTCCTTTTGATCAACTTCTAGGAATGTTGACTGCATAAGAAATGAGGATAGGTAAAGATAAATCCACTTCTAGAGAAGCATCATTTAAAGCTGATAAGAATAAAGATTATGAGCCTGATGAAATTGAAGAAAAATTTGTGAGAAGACTAAAGAAAGGATCAGGCAAGTACCAAGGAAAATTTCCCTTCAAATGTTTTAACTGTGGAAAGATAGGTCACTTTGCATCTAAGTGTCCACATAAGAAGCAAGATCAAAATTCTGAAGGAGAAAAGAATTTCAAACCCACGAGATTTGGTAAAAAGAAAAGTTTATGTGTAAACAATGATGACTCTTCAGAAGACACAGATAGTGACTCCTCGTGTGAAGATAAGGTTAATGACTTTATGCTTATGGCCCAAGAGGATTATGATAATAAAAGCACAGGAATTAATGTTGACGATGAAGAAGTTGTGGTTGATTTGGAAGGAGAACTGATCAATGCTCTAGAAGAAATTGCTAGACTCGGATCTAAGAAGAAAAAGAAAAAACAATTGCTGATACAGTTTGAGAAAGACAATAAAGAACCTAATGAAGACTTTGCCCTGCTAAAAGTGGAATTAGAAGAGGCAAAGAAAATAGAGGACATTATGAAACAACAGTTATCAGAAAATAAGACAAGATGTGAAGCCTTGGAAGAAGAGGTAGTAAAAAACAGAAAAGAGATGGAGAGGTTTAACACATTGTATCTTCAAAACCTTCTAAGCATTAAAGCCACAACAGAACTAAACGACATTCTGAGAAAATATAGATCTCCATTGTTGAAGACTGGTGTAGTTTATGTAAATGGTTCAAGCAACAAACAACCAGAAACCAAAGAGCCAGTAAATATGATCAAGTTCCAAGTCAACAGACAATCAGACCATGAGAGTACTCTGTCACCTAAAGCTAATAAAGACAAGATGATTCCTGATAAAAAAAAAAGAGATCTAAAGATGGAGCAACAAATGCCAAGAAGAAGGTCGTCCTTCAGGTACCAAAATTTCTTTCGTGGCTATTGTTTTTACTGTTCTAATTTTGGTCATAAGATTTTAAACTCTCAAATTAAGTTTAGAGACATGCAACTGAGGAGGTCAAGAAATAGACAATATTTACAACATAGAACTGAGAAGCCAATGCATAGACAATGTAGCACCAATGAATTTGACCTACTGAACAATGAACTCGAATGTTATAACTATCATAACTTCAGCCACAAATCTGCAAACTGCCATTTGAAGAAGTACAAGGTAGATCCAAGGATAAATTATGTAGCTAGAAATGCCAACACATGGAAAAAGAAAGACAATGAAAAATGTGGTCTAGTACTTTCAACTCAAAAACAAAAAGACCCCTGGTATATAGACAATGGATGTTCCAAGCACATGACTGGAGACAAGGATAAGTTTCTATCTATAAGTAAAAGCAAAACAAGAAATGTAACCTTTGGAAATGATGAATCCGGTAAAATGCAGGGTAAAGGGATGGTAAGTTTGAGTAATGGTAAAGGAAAAGCCCAGGATTTTCTGCTTGTGGATGGGATGAAACACAATTTGCTCAGTGTAAGTCAAATGTGTGATAGAGGATGTGAAGTGGTGTTCACTTCCAAGGATTGTATGATAAAGTCTGTAAACTTAGGACAAGTGGTGGCTAAAGGCATAAGGACATAAAATAATGTATATGTGCCGAAAGAAGATAAAGAATAGTGTCATCTAATCAAACATGATGAAATATGGTTATGGCATAGGAGACTTGGAAATCTAAACTTTGACAACTTAATCAAGCTCAAAAATCTTGAGGCAGTAAAATATCTTCCAAGAATATCAAAACCACAAGACTCTGTGTGTAAACCCTGCCAAGTAGGAAAGCTAACCAGGACACAGTTTAAATCCAAGAGCTCTACTTCAACAGAGAAACCACTCCAATTAGTTCATATGGATTTATGTGAACCATCAAGATAGGAAGGCACAGGGAAGGAAAACTACTTTATATTGACCATTGATGATTACTCCAGACTTACTTGGGTTGCTTTTCTCAAAGAAAAAGATGAAGCATTTGAGAAATTTAAAATATTTAAGGCTTTAACTAAGAATCAAACAAGCAAGAGGTTAAAGGAAGTAACATCAGACAGAGGAGGAGAATTTATGTCAAGTGAGTTCAAGGAATTCTGTGATAAACATGGGATAAAGAGAGAATACACAATCCTAGGAACTCCACAACAAAATGGAGTAGTTGAGAGGCAAAACAGAACAGTTCAACAAATGGCCAGGTCAATGATGAATGAGAATAACATTGGTCAAACTTACTGGGTAGAAGAAATACACACATCAGTCCATATTCTTAACATGGCCCACCTTAGACCACATAGTGACAAGACCCCTTATGAACTATGGTATGGAAGACCTTCTTCAATCAAACACTTCAAAGTCTTTGGGAGTAAGTGCTACATAAAGAATAATAATGAAAACCTTGGCAAGTATGATGACATGGATGATGAAGGCATCTTCTTAGGATATGCTAACAATAGTAAAGGATATAGATGCTTTAATAAAATATTGCATAAATTAGTTGATTTCATTAATTTAAAGGTTGATGAAGGAGTCCCATAAAGTTAGGTGAGCAATATTGATCCTACTACAGAGGACATAGTTGAAACGAAAGATGAACAGGTCCAAGAATTAGATAGATAAGAGACACCTAGACAAGAAGAGTCAGGAAAACAATCAACATCAAATCCTTCCTCCAGAATTACTCAAAAGAATCATCCTGAAAGTAAGATAATTGGTGAGAAAGACAAAGGTGTACAAACCAGGAGAAGGATAATCAAAGACACCAAGAAATCAAATGTGGCCTTCATATCCATGATGGAACCCAAGAACTTCAACGAAGCCAATGAAGATGTAAATTGGTTAAAAAAAATGAATGAGGAACTGGACCAGATTGAAAAGAATGACACTTGGGAACTCGTTCCTAGGCCAACAAATAAAAATGTAATAGGATCCAAATGGGTCTACAAAAATAAGATGAATGAGCAAGGAAATATTGTAAGAAATAAGGCTAGATTGGTCTGCAAAGGATATGCTCAAATAGAAGGACTGGACTTTGATGAAACATTTGTGCCTGTAGCAAGATTATAAGCTATTAGAATGTTTCTTGCCTATGCTTTTCATAAACAATTTAAAGTCTACCAAATGGATGTCAAGTCAGCTTTTCTAAATGGATATATAAAAGAAGAAGTCTATATGGAACAACCAAAGGCTTTCCAACTTTCAGATAACCCTGACTTTGTCTGCAAGCTGAAGAAATCCTTATATGGGCTGAAACAAGCTCCTCCTGCCTGGTATCATAGACTGGATACGTATCTACAAGACAAAGGGTTCAAGAGAGGAACAATTGACAACAATCTATATATCAAAACAGAGGGTAATGATCTGCTCATTGTGTTGGTCTATGTATATGACATCATCTTCGGTAGTAATAATGCTTCAATGGTAAAATGGTTTTCTTCTTCCATGCAGTCTGAATTCAAAATGTCTATGATAGGGGAACTGCCATTTTTTCTTGGCCTACAAATTACTCAGAGGTTTGAAGGAATATTTATTTCTCAAGAAAAATATCTAAGAGAAATGTTGAAAAGGTTTCAAATGGAAGATTCTAAACCTATGAGCACACCTATGGTCACTGGATGTAAGTTAAGCAAGGATGATGATTCACTTGATGTTGATCAGAGTTCATATAGGTCTATGATAGGCAGCCTATTGTACATCAAAACATCCCGTCCATACATAATGCATGTTGTTGGCATGGTAGTAAGGTATTAGGCTACACCTAAACAGAGTCATTTGTTAGTTGTCAAAAGAATATTCAGATACTTGAAAGGAACAATGGACTATGGCCTGTGGTATCATATAAATCAGAATTTTCAACTATCAGTCTATTCAGATGTTGATTGGGCTAACTGCATGGATGAAAGGAAAATCATGAGTGGAGGTTAATTCTTCTTAGGATATTCCTTTGTATCATGGTTGAGAAAGAAGTAAGGTTTCATTTCCTTATCAACTACAGAAGTTGAATAGATTGCAGTTGCCACATGTTGTACCCAAGTATTGTGGATGATTTAGACACTTGCAGACTTGGAGGTAAAATATACTACATCGATCCCAATTCATCGTGATAATACTAGTGAAATCAGTGTGTCAAAGAACCCTATATTTCACTCCAAGACCAAGCATATACCCATCAAGTATCACTTCTTGATGGAATAGGTGAACAACATTGTTGTTGGTTTGCATTATATTCCATCCAAAGATCAGATTGTTGATATCTTCACTAAACCGCTTGCAAAACCTCAGTTCGAGTATCTACGCCAGAAGTTGGGTGTAACCCCATTATCAACTTAAGAGGGTCCATCCTGTCAGGGGGAGTGTGTATTGGTTGAATATTTGATACCTCCGACAAGTACTGCAACAACTCAGGGGGAGCATGTTTTCTTTGACATTGATGTCAAAGGGGGAGAAAATGTGTGGTCTGGATGCTATAGTTGGAGAATAGCGTAGCCTTTTAGGGTTGCCATCAATTCCAAAGGGGGAGATTGTTGGCATGTTTATAGGTAGAGCATGCTTGTCATTGATGGGAAGATCCGAGTGTGCATTGATGGAAAAACAGGAACATAGATCAAAGATCATGAGAGATAGCATTCTAAGATGCACAGATGAGATCCCATACATCAAGCCTCACAGAAGGATTAGAGGTCATGGTTTTTGACACTTAGAGATTTGAGAAAGCCAAAGTTCAGGAGGAGGAGCGACAGTGCCCGTTGGATCACCAATCCTGAATACCTGATGTTTGTTAGATCAGAGTCCAGTGACCAGAGGAAGCACAGAGGAGAAGTACATATATGATCCGTTGGATCTGAGCGTCGAGGAACAATAGCCGTCGGATCCATTATAACTGCGAAGAGGATAATGGATGAGATCCATCCTCCAACTCCGCGAAATGCAAAATCACGATGAGATCTGAACCGTTGGATCCAGAGGACACGTGGCGAGAGATCATCATTTCATTGACTCACGAATTGGAAAATTCAAAAGTGAGTAGTCCTCCAACTTCACGAAACACAAAATCTCGATATGATCTGGACCATTGGATCACAAAGGGATGTGGGTCATTGATCTAGAGCAAGTTTCAAAAAATTGGGAGTCGGGAGAAGGGAGGTGAGTAGTCCTCCAACTTCACAAAACGTGAAGTCCTGATAAGATCAGGACCGTTGGATCACAAAGGGTTGTGGGATGTTGATCTAGAGTATTTTGGATATCAGGAGTTGGAAGATTCAGGGTTGGCTCATGTCCAAACACCCGACACGCGAACTCGTGATTTGATCACAGACATCGATCAAAGGGAGAGCATGGACCGTTGATCTAACACGACAAAGTACGAAGGCCGAAGTGTCGAAGTCCTGAAGGTCGGATTCATGGAGGATATCTTGATCATAGAATCAAGGAGATAAGTGTATGCAGATCATTAACTCTGGGAGATTGTCGTACGGAAGAAACCAAGGTTTAAGGTTTGAAATTCTCGGAATGCGAAGTTCTGTCAACCGTCGGATCTGGAGATCAGACAATGACCATTAGATCAGGGAGATCTACGTCAGCAGATTACGTCAACAAATCTCATCCTCAAGGAAATGTGGTAGACCACGTCAACAAAGGGAACATGGGAAACCATGTCAGCAAGTACACATGTCAACTGACCATTGAGACTAAATATTTCACGTGGACAAAGGAAAGAAGGAAGAGCCGACGATTGAAGAGGACAGATGTCAGCAAATCTTCCATTCCAAAAGATATCCAGTCCGCATCAACAAGGTTTGAGACTTGAATATCACGGAGCTTGGATCACGAAGTAAATCTCAGTCGTTGATGGAGGAAGGAGAGATATGGTCCCCAGACTTGAGAGGATAGATCTGAACCGTCTGTTCAGGAGCACCATAAAGATCATGAGATCAACGGTCGTGTTCCATTGTGGGGCCAAAACATGCTCGGGCCACAATCGAAACCACGGTTTTGGAGAAAGGAAGCGTGGAGGCTCGTGGCGAATTGCGGGGTGAAAAGCAGTTTGGTCTAAACCACCTTTAGATGCACCCACAATCACATGGTCACATGAAGCTCATAGCCCAAGGTCATATCATGAAGAGGAGCCAATGCTCACTAGACAGAAATCGTGAAGCGACTTTTTGATTAGGCGATTGGTCACCTCGGTGGTCACATGAAGGAAGGGGCTTAGAAGCCAAAGAAGCCATAATTGAATGGTTGTAACTGACAGAGAAGATGAAGAGTCTTGACTACCAGAGAAGCTAAGGAATCTCAGCATAACGACCACTGATGATGAACTCACAGGGAACAAAACCACCAGAGAAGATGAAGAGTTGCCATGATGATCAAGCGATGACTCGACATGAGAAAAGCATGCAGAACAAAGAAGTGAAGTGATTGTGTTGTTGATCTATGCAGGAGTGAGGAAGAGTTGTAGTGAACAACCTGTAGGGAAGAACAATGACAATGTAAAGAGCATGCAGAGGCATTGCGCATGAGGTATGCAGAAGGTGCACAGAGAGTATAAAAATGCAGAAAAGAGAAGACACGAGGGCTTTTGTTGAGTGTGATTCATGTGGGTAGAAGCATGCGGTGTGCAGGAGCTGAAGCACAGAAGAAGAAAGGAACATAAACGCATATCTGAGAGAAGAACAAAAATTGCAACAGACGCGATGAGAGAGAGACACTGATGCAGGCAGAGTAGAGAAATGTAGCAAAACAATGATGAGACTGGTAAGCCATAGATAAATGTTGTATCACTGTGATAAAGTTGTAAAAATCAAAGATTTAGATTTTAGGGTGGTAGGGAGGTGCTTGGGAGGATTGGTTTCCTTAGAGTTTC
The DNA here is from genome assembly GCA_009831015.1 of Picea engelmannii. NCBI lineage: Eukaryota > Viridiplantae > Streptophyta > Pinopsida > Pinales > Pinaceae > Picea > Picea engelmannii. The sequence continues at coordinate 23,532 of ML803842.1, read as the reverse complement.
AAGTGGGTTCTTGAACATAGGGAGTTGTAGCTTCCATCTGGTTGCAGCCAGAAAAACCAGGATGGCAGGGTGGTGCAAGGGAGAACTATTGTTCTCTGTTATATATTTTGGTGCATGTGTGACTGGAATTTGGTGCTTCCATCTAGTTGGTGTTGGAACACTCAAGGAGCTGGTGCTTCCTTCTAGTGGGTGCTAGAGAAACTACAGAGTTGGTGCTCTCAGCAAGTTGTTGTTTGTAAAATAGAGGTTGTATCCTCAAGAGGAGTGGGAGCTCATAAGAATGATAATGTAAAGAAAATAAAGATTACTTATCATATCAAGAAGAAGTGGTTTCCCCTTTATGGGTTTCCTCAGGAAACATCTGTCTCTGTATATTTCATGTGTGTGATTTATGTTTAATATTCTATTGCTTACTTCCCTACATCATTGTGATCATCATTAAGTGTTCTGTAAAGAATTTAAAATTGGCATAATTGTTTAAGCACAGTAACAACTGATTCACCCTCCCCCCCCCCGGCCCCCCTTCTCAGTTGTCCAACAAGGAATTGGGTATTTTTTTATCTTACAACCATATAAACAAATCTCCCTCAAGAAACAAAATAAGGACAATAAATTAGCACACAAATATTATGTCCATTATACAGTGTTGCAAATGATTGGAATTATGTATTACAAATTAGAGTTTCCTCCATCTTCATGTTTAGATCCAATCTTCCATGTTTCTTACTTAAAGAAGGTAATCAATGACAAGATATCAATCCATACTATTTTACCATAGATTAATGAAGAAGGAAAAATTATACTAGAACCAGAAACAATCCTTGAAACAAGGATTAAGAAACTGTGAAATTGATCAATTATTGAGTACCTTGTCAAATGGAAGAGCCTACTGGTGGAAGATGAAACATGGGAACATGATGTATTCATGCAGAAACACCTCTGGCTAGTCAAGTGTTGAGGAAAACACTTGCTTGAAGGGGAGGGGCATGTTAAGGCCTATAAAATTCTCCATGTTAAGTATAAAACCCCTTATTAAGCCCTAGATATTGAATTATTACATTTCTAGTGTTATATTAGTAGGTTGGCTAGAACCCTTCATTGTACTCTTTCATTATAATTGTACCCTTTGTCTCCTATATATACCAATGTGACCTAGTCTTAGGATCATCTTATCTCATATTGTACATTTAATATAGTGTAAAAGGAGGTTTCCCCCTCAAAGTGGATTGTTTTCTTAATTAATTTTTTATTATTTTCAAGGCATTGGTTCACAACATTTTCTTCTTAAACACTTGCATTTAGATAGTTAAATTGCAATTTTGAATCTAAATGAGTTTGGCAATGGAATTTGGCACTTATTGATTTTTTTTTACTATTATTTTAATTTTGAATATGCTTTTAGTACTAATGGAAAGATCCAAGAAATATTGTATAGTACACTTTGCAAATTTTTTTTTATGATAGTAATGAAGATACAACTTCTAGACTGAAATCTATTAGTTTTATATACATAGTATTATGTAATCTCCAAAAGTATTATTAATTTCAATGCTATTAACCATTGATTTATATGAATTCATTGCAATATGCAAGTGTGTTGTGCCCAATGACAAATTGCAAAGAAACAAGTTGGATTTTCTTTTCTTTTCTTGAATGTTAGTGAAACAATAAATTTAAACCAAGAACATGCTATCCTCCTAATGTCTATGTTTGGAAATATGAAAATAGTTAATAATAAGTTGAGGTGGATAGGTACAGTGGATTGATGGATGGAATTTAAAGATGTGTGTTTTTTTTCGTCTTATAATGATACATGACCTATTCATCTATGATCCTAACTTCTAAAGTTCAATTACTCTAATCTCCCATTATATATATATATCCAAGTCACAATGTCCCATTGGGTTAGAAGGACCTACACAGTGGCTCCCAAAAAGGTCTTGTTTCCAATAATGTCCCTTTCCGAGTAGGAGCTCTAGAGAGGAGAGCTTAGTAGTATAAACATCCCCTTTTAGAGTATACACAGGACGAAACATGGGAACATGGTCATTTGATTTCATTTCACCAGGGAATGTCATATTTCGAAAGTGACATTAAGTGAAAAGTGAGAAAAGCTATTTTTTAAGTGAATTAAGGAATATAAAGATAATTGTATAAGTCGCTTAAGTCAAATGAGCTAATTATAAAGGTCAAAAAATAATTAGGGTTGGGAGAGTATATGAAGGAGAAAAACGACCTAATCCCTCATTATGACGGATTATGATTTGAGAATTGATCTCAGAGGAGAAAACACACAAGTTCAGGCAAATAAGTGGAGGATTGTGGATTCCAGGAGGAAGAAACTAGTTGATTGGATTCAATGTTGAGAGACACACCCTAGCTAATTGGGAAATCCATACAAGTTTTCCATTGCTTCATCACAGTTTCAACAACAATTTCAATGTGGATTCTAGAGGAGGGAATCCGTCACAGAGTATGTCGCTTCACCTGAAGAGGCCTAGTGAATCTTAGCCCTTCAAACCCAGTTGAGATCAGATAAATGTGCTTCCATTAAACCATCCAGAACAAGTTTCTGAGCATCCTAGCCACCAAGGTGTCATATTCAAGCACTGGGGGTTTTTAGTGGGTTTACCAACAACAAAGATAATACAATTTATAAGATCTACTCATCCAGGGAGACATTGAGCCAGATTCCTCCCGACCCATTGGAGGAGGAGGAATGACACCTCTATTGAGACATTTTACATCATATTATGATGGTGGAATCATCCAGGGTGACTTATCCAGCCATTTCCGACAATTGCAGCGTAAATTTGTGGGTGAAAAGAAGAGAAAGAATGTCACCAACCTTGGGGACTTAGCAGTTTAGCAGATCCATCTGAACTAGTTGATATTGGAACAGGGTGCATCCAGTGAGCCAGTTTCCATTAGTTTTTTATGGTGGAATTTAGCAGATCCATCTTGCATGTGAAAATTCCTCATGTATGCAACACTTTTCCAGATGCATGTCATCCGACTAGCTTGCATGTCATCTTTGAGGCCTTGCATGGCACTGATATATCATCGCATGTAGTTTCTGGTACTTTTATAGTTTATATCTTTGTATTTCCAGCATAGATCCATTCATTATTTGATCTATCTGAAACTATCTGATTATTATTTGCATGCATGCAGTTGCGAGTGAAATTTGTACATGCATGTGATTGTTTGTAATTGACTACTTAATCCAAATATCTAAACACGCCATTCTACTAAAAAAAAAAACATGCAAGATTCGCATGAAGCTCAAAACTATTGAAACTCAATCATAAACCCTTAACTGCATCCAGAATCCCAAAGAGTATCAGTTTCAACAACATATAGCCAGTAGTTGAGGTTAATATATAGATTTGTGGATCTAGGGATATTGTAGTGGTATCAGATCTTTAGTCCTTCCAACTTGTGACTAAAGTTTCCATGAGTTCAGCAGAGAACCCATGGGGTCGTGAGCATATAGGTGACGAATCCATCACTTACAACAAGCACAGAGAGAGGAGACGACCAAGATCAAATTATTCCCCCTTTCCTCACAGTTCAGAGGAAGAGAAAGAGGTAAAACGGAAAGTAAAAAGCAGGGTAGAGCGTGAGGTAGAGCTTGAGGCAGAGAGGAGGATGGGAGATAGATATGAAATGCCAGAAGGTAGTGGCCAAGCACCCATGGACCTAGAAGAAACCTTCATGTTGGTTCTTAACAATTTGGTGATCAGTCAGCATGCCATGACTCAATCTTTGGAAGAGATGGCAGATAGATTGGCTACAGGGAACATTCTAGGAGAAAATGTCCTCCATGCAACACAGGGGAACTCAGTGGCAGGTAGTAGACCCCATTTACCTACTTGTACCTACACATTATCGAGTAGGATTCCCAAGTCACTATTCCCTAGCTTTCAGAGGGCACTTCCAACAACAACACAACAACGAGTAGCACAAATACCAACCATACAGGAAGAGGATATTGCTGATTACAGGAGAAAGTATGCAGCCCTAGGGCCAGAGTTCCATAATGACATGAATTTAGTAAATTATTGCAGACTTAAACTCAGGAACCGTCCTAGATATCCTCAAAGGGGAGAACAACGACAACAACATGGAGTTCATTCAGAAAGTAAGAAAACTCACTATACCCTCTTTCAATGGATCATCCAGATGTACTTCCAGATCTTGGGTATATAAACTCGACACGTACTACGAGCTCAACTAGATGACAGAAACTAAATCCATCAGTTTCGATACTTTGCATTTGGAGGGAGAGGTCCACGAGTGGTGGCACCATGGACTGGTGAGGTTGGTTCATAGTCACATCACCTCATACAGGGAGGTCACTGAGAGAATTATGGACAGTTTTGATAGGAGGGATCCATGGATCCACTTTAGGGACTTAGCCCAATTGAGACAAACTAGTACACCTGATGCATTTATCAGAGTTTCAGAGAACAACCGTGACAATGATAGACATTTCAAAGCCTAGAATAATCATGCTTTTTATAGAGGGTCTCACAAAACCCTTGAGAGGATGGGTGAAGGCCTACATACCTCACACACTACATGATGCCATCCTACGCACTAGATATCTAACAGACTCAGTGCCGAAAACCAAATTGTTTTCCAAACCCTTTGTGCCACATAAGGATTGGGATAGGAAACCATTCTAGAGAGAGTGGAAGGGTAAGGAGAAGTTGGATGATGATACGAGGTGTGAGCTTATGAGGAAGAAGCTATGCTTCATCTGCAAAGACCCATGGGTCCCTGACCACAAGTGCATGGGCAAGGGAGAAATCCACTACATCGAGGTTGCAAAAAACAATGATGAGGAGGAAAAAGGCAGTCAGGCACATGACAATGAGTCCACCAACTCATAGGAGGAGCCATTGCATGTAGAGGAGCAACCTCCATGAAGACCACCGACACTGGTAGGAGCCCAACCACTAGTAGAGCCACTGCCTCGCGAGAAGGCTAAGATACGAGCACCAACAAAGGGATGATTCATAGCGACCCTTTTTGGAGTCACTAGGTATGACACCCTCAGGATCAGAGAGACTATTCAAGGACAGCGGGCCATTGCCTTGGTAGATGGTGGGGCAGCCCACAACTTTATTAGCATTGCATTGGTAGCTAGGCGAGCACTATAGACAAAGGAGTTTGAGGGATTTGATGTTGCAGTAGCAGATGGCCACATGGTGGAATGTTTGGACATAGTTCCAGACTTGGAGGTGAAGTTAGGTAACTACACCATGAGAGATACATTATATGTAGTTGACCTATCTGACACAAATGTGGTGTTGGGAGTCTAATGGTTGATCACCTTGGGCAAGGTTTATACCAACTACCAAACCCTTGAGATGGGGTTCAAAGACAATGAGGGGAAGAAGGTTGTACTGAGGGGTATGTCGACAGGGGCACCCAGGACAGTGTTGGCGAAGAGGATGGAGAGGATATTCAGGCACAGGGAAGTAGCATATGCATCAAAGTGTGTAATCACCATGCAAAGGGATTCAGGCAACCAAAAACAATATCTGATAGAGATCAGGACTTTGTTGAGTCAACATTAGCAGGTTTTTGGTCCGATTTTTCCAGGGAGACCCCCAGACAAAGGGTTTGAGCACACCATCAAGATGGAGGAGGGTGCAAAACCTGTGATTACAACACCCTATCATCATCCTAGGAGGTTCAAGGATGAGATAGAAAAAGTAATCAAGGAATTGCTAGCGATGGGACACATCAGACCCAACAGTAGTCCATTCACTTCTTCAGTTGTCTTAGTCCTAAAGCAGGATGGTACCATGAGGATGTGTATAGATTATCATTCTTTGAACAAGAATACCATCAAAAACTGGTATCCTATCCCACACATTGACGACTTGATGTACAGACTGCATGGAGTAGTTTTCTTCTCTAAGATTGACTTACGCTATGGGTGTCATCAGATCAACATTTGAGAGCAGGATATAGATAAGACAACATTCATAGGCCACTATGGACACTTTGAGTTTATGTTTATGCCATTTGGGCTAACCAATGTACCGGCCACATTTCAGTCTTGCATGAACCATATATTCCGAGACCACTTGAGGAAATCGGTATTGGTGTTCTTCGACGACATTTTGATATACATCAAGACATGGGAGGAGCATCTGAAGCATTTGGATGAGGTACTCATCACTATGGAGTCACATTCACTGTATTCCAAGGAGTCAAAGTGTGAGTTTGGCATGAAATAACTACTATACTTGGGCCACATTATCAGCGCACATGGGGTACAAGTGCACCAAGAGAAAATCGGGGCCATTTTGGATTAGCCAACACCCAAGAATGTGATAGAGTTGAGGAGTTTCTTTGGGATGTGCAACTATTACAGGATATTCTTGAAGGACTTTTCACATTTTGGGGCACCACTCACCGACCTCACCATATAGGGAACCTTCATTTGGACAGACGCATCGTAGAAAAAAATTGAGCATATGAAGGAAGTCATGGGCTTGTTCTTAGTACTAGCATTGTCCAATTTCACGCTACCATTTTTTTTGGAATGTGATGCATCGGGAGAGGGGATCGAAGCATTGTTTATGCAGGGGGGACACCCCATTGTATTTGAGAGCGGGAATCTCAACCAACTCGAGATGTTGTATTCTATCTATGACGAGGATATGCTTGCAATCATGTATGCTTTGACCAAATTCAGGCAGTACTTGGTGGACAACAAATTTGTGGTCAAGACAGACCATAATAGTTTGAAGTATTTCCTTGAGCAGAAGGATCTCAATCATCGTCAAAAGAAGTGGGTGACAAAGGTCCAAGCCTTTGAGTTTTACATAGAGTATGTCAAGGGGAAGAAAAACATTGTGGCAGATGCACTATCTAGGAGACCAACAACTTGTTCCTTGATGGAGATTTCAGCAGATTGGAAATCCCATTTGTTAGTGGAATATTCCAAGGATAAATTAACTTGTGAGTTATTGTATGAGAAGGTACATGATGATAGGTATAGATTCATAGACGAATTCATCTTCTATAAATACTGAGTCTACCTAGTGCCAGGATCGGGTCTCAAAAAGAATATTTTGGCAGCAGTACACGACTCTCCATTCACAAGCCATAAGGGGTTCTTCAAAACTTACAGGCAGGTAAGGGAGAGATTCTCTTGGAAGGGTGTCAAGTAGGATGTGATGAGATATATCAATGAGTGTGTGACTTTTCAGTAGAACAAGTCAGAGCAAACACTTCCAACAAGGTTACTTCAACCACTTCTCATTCTAAAGCATAAATGGGAAAGTATATCCATGGACTTCATTATAGGCCTACCCAAGGCTCAGGGTAAGGACTATATTTATGTAGTGGTCGACAAATTCACCAAGTTTTTGCATTTCTTCATGATTCCTACCAACTATAGAGTAGTGAAGGTGGTCGAGCTATTCTTCAGAGATATTTTTAGACTTCACGGGTTGCCACCGTTAAAGTTTAAGCTATTATTAGGTTACCATTCTATTTACTAGATAACAATAGCATAGACATGATCACTAAGAGAAACACAATCAAAAGAGTACACAAGAATTTATCTTGGGAAACCCTCAAGGGGAAGAAAACCCAACAAAACTTCCTTAATATAGATAGCCAATACAATGCCAAGATAATGAACCAAACAACACATAAATTCATCTTCCAAAGATGCGCCTCTCTCTCTCTTCCTTCTTCCGGCAACTGGTAACTGTAGCTTCCTTCAATACTTGCGCACTAGATGAGTGAGCTGAGTGTGTGTCCAAATGAGGCGCTAACCTCTCTTATTTATACAATCTGGCAGGTGTTGAACAAGTCTCTTTTCACTGGCAGGGCCAACTTCTCATTCTGGGTGGTTATAACCACTTTAATATATTCTGGCTAGGCCAAATTCTCATTCTGGGTGGTTATAACCACTTTAATATATTTTGGGGGCGTCTTTTCATTTAGCCTATTACAATTAGGGTTTGACCAATCCGCAAAAGGGGATTTGGTCAATTATAATTCCCGACATGATCAATCCACAAAAGGGGATTGATCTAATCAATAATAAATATATTTTATCTTTATCCACAAAAGGGGATAAGAATATTCTTTACAGTTACACAATATTTTAACACTCCCTCTTAACAAGAAGGATATTCTTTATCTTTTGACAGGTCATCGGATGTCGACATCAACTACGCAGCAGCATCCACTAGATAACATCATCAACTGGGCAACATCATCAACTGGGTAACATCATCAACTGGATAACAGGAGGCATCAATATAATCCACTTGGTCATCTGGCATCATGATCACTGACTGGCATATCTATAAATCATCGAAAGTTTTGTTCTCTTTATCTTCATGCAGAAGATACTCTTTCTTTATTTCATCTTCATGTAGAATATACTTATTTCTTATCTTCACACAGAAGATATCTTATCTTCACACATAAGATGTCTTATCTTCACACAGAAGATATTCTATGAGTTTTGCCTTTCCTTTTATGTTCTCCCTTCTCTTGTAGTCATATATATATCACCCATCCACTGGGGAGGACTACTACCATAGCTTCGCTCCTAGTCATCCCACATGAACTAGAGAAGCTAAGATGCTAGCCTGGGCAAGACTAGACTCCCTTTCCATGATCCACGCAGGATCACGACACAAACCTCAAGAGCCAACTAACCATTCCACATGGTCAAGTTTTGTGTTCCAGGCTACTTCATCCTTGGCCAGAGGAGAGTATCTGCCCGCTGCCCCTTGGAGAAACATCCACATTCCTCTCTACAAGGGTGGTCACACCCCTCTCTAAGAGGGTATTCTAGCATGTCCCTGGAGTTTCCAAAACTCAACACTTGGACAGAGGCCAACCTTGGCAAATTTCTCATTCCCCTTATCTACGAAGGTCTCTTCTATTTTCCTTCTCTATGAAGGTCTACCTGTGGGATTTCTCTTTCCTTCTCTAGGAAGGTATTTTCTCTTTCTCCTTCTCTACGAAGGTCTAGCTATGGGATCTTAAAAAATATCTTGTAGTCCAAAACCTTTCCATGGTATAATACCATGCTACCCATCTAATGGGCACCATCCATATACTGGATAACTTTCATCTTGATCAAAATATATGGGCACCATCCATTTGCTTTTCTAACTGCATCAAATCACGATCCTTCATTTCGAACTTGGAGACATGGCTCCCTCTTGCACCAAGCTAATAGCATCTAATCATCATCCTTGAAGTTTTCTTCTTTAATATCATGTGTGCCTTCTTGAGTTCGAATATTTATTTCTTTCTGTCTTCATACTGGATCAACCTGCTCCCTCTGCATCTTTTGAGCTGTAAGAGCTTCCTCTTCATCGACAATTAATCTCTTCTGTTGGTCTGCAAGTCTAGATTCTTCGTGTGTGCAATTTGCCCATAACTTATCAAAATTGGGTAACTTGATTCTTGCACACACTCTTTGTACAAAAGGAATCCAAAATGTTGGAAACCCATTTAGGGTTGTGGTTACAAGTTCTTTGTCACTAATGACATCTCCAATAGCTGCAAGTTGATCTCTGATCTGAGAAACTCTCATAAGATAGGATGTGACAGATTCTGAGTTGCCCATCTTCATATTACGAAGTTGATTTCTTAAGGTAAGATTTCGGCTAATGTCTTTGCTTTGATATAATTCGTTGAGTGCTTCATACATTTGCCTTGCTGTCTGTAGTTTGGATATATGAGGGATCAAGTGATCTTTTACTGAATCTGACACGATTCTCTTTGCTTTCTTTTCATTCTTCTTATGCTTGGTCTTTTTCTCTTCTTCATCTGGTTCTGGTACACCCACTGTAACATGTTCTAGGAGATCATTCTCGTCTAGAATCATCTGCAACCTATGATTCCAAGATCTGAAGTTTCTATATCCTTGCAACTTGTCTTCTACCCTCATTCCGGTAGCCATTCTTTCTTGTAGAAGAAACCCTAGCCCTCTAGGCTATAGAAATAATAAAAAAATCAAATTACTTGGATCTGAAAACTGAACTCACCAAAAGATGCGTTGTACTAAGGTGAGTAGCCTGGTGTGTTTAGATTTTAGAAAATCCAACTTTTACCCCTCCAATCTTGATCTACGGATTTTTGGACTGGTGTTTCTAGTTTTCTGGTACTTCTACTTTTCTGGTACTTCTGGTACACTGGTTTACTGGTACTTCTGGTTTTTTGGTAGTTTGTGAAAACTAGGGTTTCACTTTTCGAGAGATCTAGCCACTGAAAAAGTGTGCCGAGGGTGCCAAAATGTTCCTTGAGGTAGGGCGCACCTTTCTAGATGGATTTGAGGCTGAAAACCTTCTTTAATAAAAAACCCTAATTTTCATGTACGACAACAATGACGTTTTTCTTTTTCCTATGAAAGATGTTCTCTTCAGCTTAGCTCTGATACCATGTTAAAGTTTAAGCTATTATGAGGTTACCATTCTATTTACTAGATAACAATAGCATAGACAGGATCACTGAGAGAAACACAATCACAAGAGTACACAAGCATTTATCCTGGGAAACCCTCAAGGGGAAGAAAACCCAACAAAAATTCCTTAATATAGATAGCCAATACAATGCCAGATAATGAACCAAACAACACAGAAATTCCTCTTCCAAAGATGCGCCTCTCTCTCTCTTCCTTCTTCCTGCAACTGGTAACTGCAACTTCCTTCAATACTTGCGCACTAGATGAGTGAGCTGAGTGTGTGTCCAAATGAGGTGTTGGCCTCTCTTATTTATACAATCTGGTAGGTGTTGAACAAGTGTCTTTTCACTGGCAGGGCCTACTTCTCATTATGGGTGGTTATAACCACTTTAATATATTTTGGCTGGGCCGACTTCTCATTATGGGTGGTTATAACCACTTTAATATATTCTGGTTGGGCCGACTTCTCATTCTGGGTGGTTATAACCACTTTAATATATTCTGGGGCCATCTTTTCATTTAGCATATTACAATTAGGGTTTGACCAATCTACAAAAGGAGATTTGGTCAATTACAATGCCTGACATGATCAATCCACAAAAGGGGATTGATCTAATCAATAATAAATATATTTTATCTTTATCCACAAAAGGGGATAAGAATATTCTTTGCAATTACACAATATTTTAACAACCACATAGTATAGTCAGGGACAGAGACAGTCGGTTCATCAACACATTTTGGTGGGGGGTATTTAGATTGGTGGGGACAGAGTTCACACCCAACACCATTTACCACCTCCAAAATGATGGGAAGACGAAGATAGTCAACAAGTGGGTAGAGGGATATTTGAGGAATTATGTGAGTGGACAACATAAAACATGGGTAAGGGTTGGGTGTGTCATGCCCCTTCACGAACCCACAATCAAACTACTCATTGTGCCCCTCCATGGATCCGGTGTTCCCATCCAAGCCCGTGTGCCCATCAACCATTATGTCTCTTGGACTGGCATGCCCCGTCCTTGGGCGCACACCCCTTGCCTTGTGTTTTTTCTTGTGTTGATTGTCATGTCCCCTCATGGGTGTCATGATGGGGTCGTCCAACCACTCTGGTGCACCCATGTTGTCGAGGGTAGACGAGTCCACTCCTTGGGAATGCTCTCACGTTTCCCCGCCCTTGCCAAAACATAACCCAAGTATCCATCAATCATTCTAAGGAAAGTAAGGTGTGTGGCCCCTTGGTACCACACATCACCATCATGTGCCCAAGGTGCTCTTTCTCACACCCAAATGTCTTCATTATCCCAACCGATCACTTCCTCCTTGTTCTCTTTGTCAGTTCCATCAACGAATCTTCCGAATGAGCACATGCACTTGGTAGGTGTCATGGGAGACCTTACATTCTCCCCCACTCCAAGTTTTTTCCGTCTTTGACAACATCCATTGATCTCTATGGCGTCTCTGCCCCATCTGTAGATCTCATCACCACTTAATGTATGTTATCTCCTTAACTATTATCATCAAGGGAAAACTCCCCTTAGGAAGTTACGTGAATCTACGAAGTGTCACTGCTCTCTAAATTATTATTTCTTCCATACTTCAGTCTATTTGCCCATGCGTCTGTGCATTGGACTCCATTTTGAATTCAGTTGATTGGGTAGCTACTCCAATCCTCCATGACTCGTTCTAGCTCAGGTTCATATGACCATTCGCCATGTCCAAGATTGATAAAGGAGGAATTGACCCCTTCCTTGGTTCTCTTACGCCAAGGTTGCTACATCTCTCTCACATCCTCTTGTTCCATGAATAGTCATTGCTCCTGTTCAACGAACTACTTCGACATCCTCATCTATGTGACTTCCTCTGATCACCACTATCACTCATCAACTTTCAAATAGAAATAATCCAAGCCTTCCACTGTCTTAGCCAAATCTCCAACTATCTCTTCAACGCTGACAAGCCTCTGTTCCACTGACACAAGTTTCCTTTCGTTCTCTACGTTAGAATTTCCAACCATCACCCCACATAGTCCAAGTTCGTTTCCATGAGGTTGTCTACTCTGGCTATCCACAACAACCATCTACAAGAAAGACATCCATGTGCCTCCTTCCTTCCTCCTTATGGTAGGAATCAAACATGGAGTTTGTCTTGAGAAAATGGCTAAACTGTTCATGTGAGGAATAGGTGTTTCATTTTCCTTTCTCATGAACTCCTTTCCCAACACAACTTCAAAATCGTCCATAGAAACAATGGTGAAACTTGTCTTTCTGTACCAGACACCAAGCTTCAATGAGATGTCTTGGCTACACCAATGACCCTCAATCCACCTATGTTGATTGTCTTGAAGGTTGTTTGCATTGGCTTAGGCTACAACCCAAGCCTTCGCACCATGTCTTCCTTGAACCTCTATATGACTGTGGCAAGTGCATCCTCTGTTGCCTTGAGTCTATATTGAATGTCATTGGTTAAGGTGTCGATCATTACATTTGCAATTGTATGGCACTCCCGAACGACTTCATTAAACCCATGTTTCATCTTTCTCATCTCAGCCTCCATCTAGTTGACCTTCTCACCATGTTCCCACATTATGTCCATCATATGTTCAACAGTCCTTTCTAAGACAATGAGTCAGTACTTCATTTTAATAGTCCTAGGATCCCTCTCGGTGTCACTGCCATCTACATGTGACCCAACCATGGATGGCCCTCCAATTATCTTCACTTTACTTGTGAAGGGTTCATCCAATGCACCTGAGAGTTCATCTCAATACTTCTTCAAAATTCTGCGGTCAACTCTGCGGTTACTTCTGCGAATGGTTTTACGGCAAGTTCTGCGAAAGTATTGCATTCATCCACCTTTCCCAAGTGCTAGGTTCACCCTTAGAACTCTGTGTTTGGTCTACACAAGGGGTGCTCCCATGTCTACTCACAATTCATGGCTTTATCTGTAGCTCGTCCCTTCATTTCCACCACAAACCACCAGTCTGCACTCAGGTTGTCTTTGTGATGGGTTAGTCCGTCGAACCCTCACAAGCCCGCGCTCATATTTTCTTCTTTACTAGTGCGTCCCTTCCCACAATTTTTCTGGCTGCAGTAGCGGTGAAGAGCCAAATTTGCTCGAATACCACCTGTCACAACCCCACAAGATGCCTGTTCCGTTCTTGTGATTCTTCACCTCTAGAAGGTGTGCGACACCGTGACAGTTCTTACTTGGTTGCTTGGTACACCAAGAATACTTCGTCCAAACTACGCCTCTTCACCTAGAGCATACCCATACTCCGTTCTAGGCTATCGATGAGTCACACTCCTACTCTAGTGCAACTCTTGTATACTTAGACAATTATTAACAATTTAACACTTAGTCATATATAAGCATACATTCCATGGACATGAGAAACCAAGAGAACAATTGCAGAACAAATGAAAGACAAACACATAAATAGTGCAGGAAACACGAACCATGTATAACACCCGACTAACTCTTTGTTATTGCGAAACAATTACAAAATAAGATTTATCGACTCAGTTTACAAATTCGGTGGAGTCACACAACTCGCTTCACCTCACCAAGACACTGATAAACATATTCGTCACATCAAGACTCTCTGCCGCAACCATCTCCGCAACCTCCTGTGGTGCACCTCAAATATTCCCACAACCACATACTTGTTGTCCCTTCGTTTCCGTAGACTTTCACCAAACTAACATAGATTTTGGTTTTGCCTCACACATGCCTCCAACAAACCTCCAATTTCAGACTTCCCCAAAACCTCCTAAAGTGTCCCACTCTTGGCTACTTGTCTTCCATCTTGGCAACTCTGCCTCAGTTCGTTGCCTCATACTTGCCTTAGACTTGTTCTCTCCATATCCTCACCAATATTCTATTCCTTCCTTTGGTTGTGCGCCCTTGCTCTTATAGGAACTCCAAGGGTCACTTGTGCAAAACATCATGTCTTTTGGGTGTGTCGTGCCCCTTCACAAAACCACACTCAAACGACTCATCACACCCCTCAGTGGACCCGATGCACCCATCCAAGCTTGCGTTCCCATCAACCATCATGTCTCTTGGACCAATGCGCCCCATCCTTGGTCACACACCCCTTGCCTTGTGCGTTCTCTCGTGCTGATCATCGTAACTCCTCGTGGGTGTGTTGATGGGGTCGTCCAACTTCTTCGGTGCACCCATGTTGATAAGGGCAGACATGTCCACTCCTTGGGCATGCTCTCAAGTTGCCTTGCCCTTGCCCAAACACAACCCAAGTCTTCGTCAATCGTTCTAAGGTAAGTAAGATGTGTGTCCCTTTGGTGCCACACGTCACCATTGTGCACCCAAGGTGCTCCTGCTCACACCCAAACGTCTTCGTTTTCCCAACCGATCGCTTCCTCCTTGTGCTCTTTGTCTTTTTCGTCACCGAATCTGCACAAGGAGCGTGCATGCGCTCGGTGGGGGTTATGGCAGACCTTACAAACCCCACTATTAAGAGGAAGATATTTACCCCTCAACTATGACATGCATGTCCCAAATCACCAAGAAACTACACCAACATTGCCACCTAAAATGTATGAGAGAAGGAATGAATGAGAGTTAGAACATGATGTATAACCATGTTAAAAACACCCCAAACCATCATAAAAATTCATGATAAAATTAATTTGGAAGTAGTCTAATTATTCTACTTTTTGAATCCAATACAATCAAAATTGATCAATATATAACCAAAATAATTTCAAAAACTAAAACAATTAAACAATTCCATGAATGTGTAAGAAAACAATAAACCATAACTATTATTTAGTCCAATCAACCAAATAAAAAAATCCTAAATAATTGTTTCCAAACAAATTGAGTTCTATATTTTCATCAATAAAAATTAAAAATATTTTCTTCACAACATTTACAAAATTTATGAGGAATTTTACATAAGTCGCAAAAACAAAAATATAAATAATGTGAAAAAGCCATCACTATCAATGACTCTCAAGACGCGTAAGCATCCACACTGTCTTTGACACTTTCAAACCTTTCTGTACTTCAATTTGTTCAATCACTACAATAATGTATTATTGTGTGTACTATTCGTTTTTGTTAGTACTGGAGTACACTCTATTCACTTTGCATTGTAATTTCGTACTAACTCCCAATGACGGCACTATCCCTCCTTAATTATACCTAAATTAGGGATTAAGCATTGTCATTGCTTCCGCCTCACAGTTGCAAAACGGGTTGTCTAATTGTTAAATTTTAGATTTTTTTTTTTTTTTTTTCTTGAGTTTTTAAGGGTATATTTTTAGATAATTTTTATTCCAATCTTATTAAAAATTGTTGAAACTATATATTTGAGTGATTAAGTTTGTATAATTTCAATGCTTTCTAGGTTTTTGAGGATGCTGAATCCATCATTACATTCAAAAATATAATTTGAACAATAAAAATTTCACCAAAATCTCATTCATAACATTCCAAGTTCAAGTGAAAAAATTCAAAAAAGTAAAATGTTTAAACAACCCCGTTGTAAAACCGTTTTGGTTCGACCTAACTCAACAAACATCCTATGGCGATCTTTTCATTTCAATTGTACTGCTTGTACTACGAGATTTAGGTCCCTCTCTCCTTCTCCATGTTATTATCGCTCCCATCTCAATAAATTACAGAGATTCCTGGACTCTCTCACATCCAGAAGGGGATTCCCCTGCATATTGGGGTCATATGAATGAATGAGACAGAGTAGGCTCGACTGGGGTCACCTTGGAACACATTCACATTCATATTCACAGGACTCATGATGCGATCTGAGATTAGATTTATGTGGACGTGTTCCCAGGTCGCCCCTGTCGAAACCTCCTCTGCTACTGCTGCTGTTAATGATGTCCTCTGCTTATCTCAGTCAATAAATCCAAAGGTAAGGACATATTCTATACCTGCAAGCAAGAAAGAAAAAGAAGAGTGCTAGATCTATTTGTACAGTAAAATTCTGCAACAAGCAACAATTTATTTATGGTCTCTTTCGTTTGTTTGCGATTCATGCAATCTCCCTCTTTGATTGCAGTGCTGTGTTTCGGGTGATTCCGAGAAGCGGAGCAAATGTTGTTTATGGCGGGCAACCATGCCCGGTCAGAGCAATGCCTTGTTTGGCGTTGCCTATCCGTTATGTAGAATGTGCATTTAATGGCGACCTTGATAAGGGGAGGATAACTTTACTTGGCCATGAAAAAAATGAATTTGCATGAAAAATTGAGTTTATCCATTGATTAACTCAGACCGAATTGTTGGTTTGTTCGATGAAATTGTATATCAGTTGTTGCATAATCCCAGTGCAGTAGGAGTTGTTTGTGGCTGAATTTATCTATACCATCAAAATTTATTCAGAGTATGTAAGTTTTCATAATTTCTGGATTGAAATATGTAATAGGTTTCGAAACTTCTAATAATTTTTCTGCTGGATACTCCACTCATCATCAGGAACATAGAAACTTTTGTGACAAACAACTGCACATTCTTTTTCACACAAGAGCTTTTATGTAACTGATGAAAGAGCTTTTATGTAACTGATGATGATGGGTGGAGTGTCCATTTATGAACCTATTATACAGTTAAATCAAGAAAAAACTTACAATTTCAGTCAAATTCTTTGTTTATTTGATGAAATTGTGTATCAGTTCTTCTTGCATAATGAAGGTGAGGGTGCAGTAGATATTTGTTGTTCAATCCATCTATACCATCAGAATCTAAAATTTTAATCAAACTGTTTGTTTGTTTGATGAAATTGTATGTTTGTTTGATTGATGAAATTGTATATCAGATAGTGCATAATCAGGGGGAAAGTAGATATTTGTTATTGAATTCATCTGTGCCGATCAGACTCTACAATTTCAATCACTTTAATAACAAATTTCAACCAAAAAAAAATGGTTCTCCAAGTCTGGGCATCAATCATTAGTCAGTTACCCTACTCCTCAGGGTTGTGATTTAATGCACATGCTACATAGCGGATAGGCGTTGCCACGTTGTTTCAGCCATGGGATGTTCAGCTTACTGACTTACTTTCTCTATCAGCGAGCCATGGTGCCTTGTAATGGTACATTGAAGGTCTCATTCAATCAAATCTATAGGGAAATATTGAAGGACAAGCGGCAGCAATCTGACTGTATTCGACTAGATGAGAGCTCGCGTCCTGAAATTGACGATTGTACTTTCTGCAATGTACATGTTTACAGATTGTAAATACAGTAGCGTTCTTGTACCCAGCAATTGTGACATCAATGAAATTAGTATGGAAGATGGGTTCGCAGCAAAGCTCTTCAAGAGCAGCTAGGTTGCCATGGCTGCGGCTGCTGGCCTCTTCCTCTCCCTTTCTGCAATATTTTGGTTTTGGATTTGTTGTGGGAGTTCTTTGTGTCAGCCACCAAGCGTTCATTGTGGGCATTCTTGTCCCCGTTGTGGTAGCAGGCTCTTGAATCTTAAACCGGGCAAGAAAATAACAGATAGAATGTTGAATAAGTTGCCAAGTTGCAAGAAAAAAACAGAGAATCTTGAAGCAGTTGCCAAGTTGCAAAAAAAATACAGATAGAATATTGAAGAAGTTGCCCAATTGCAACAAAATAACAGATAGAATGTTGAAGAAGTTGCTCAACTGTATTCCATATAAGAATTTTTTTATTTTAACAGCAACCAGTGTTATAAATTAAAAATCTCAACTTATTTTCATAAAATGTGCTGAACATTATTTTTATATAAAATAAAATTATATGACAAAATATTGTTTATATAAAAATCAATGTTTATCCATTTTAAAATGCAGTAGTCTAAATATTCTATCTTTTGGTTGTTTTTGGGTAATTTTTTCCTTTTGAGTTTCCCTGAAATCAGGTGATGAATGGTTGGATCTGCAGATTTGAGTGGCTAAGTTTGTATAATCCGAGTGCCTGAGGGGTTTTTCAGCAAGCTGAATCCATTTATGCATCCAGAAATACAATTTAAACAACAGAAAATATAGATTTTGTCCAAATTTACATGTCCGCCAAAAAAAACCCAAAAGGTAGCCAACTCCTTTTAAAATATTTTAGAGATACAAATCAATTTTAACATACTTAAAAATCTTCAATTATATAATATATATATATATTAACAAGTGTTAAGAATATGAATTTCCTCCCAAGAGTTCACAAGTTCAAATCCAAATGAGAATAGGGTTTTAAGTCTACCAATAAGATTCATTAAGTTTAGTAGATTTTAAACTTTTTCTATATATTTTGGTTATTGTTTATAGTTTAAGATGGATTGATAGTGGTCTCACTCAATTTAGTGGAATTCAAAACATAAAACTTATGCAGATATGAATATGTAAAAAAACATTTTGATGATTGTCAAAATATTATATTTGCATTGTAAAAAGATTTCCATGTAATAATAATAATCTATTTTTAAGGTCATGGTGTGGTGTATGAGACCCCTTGTTTGTGGTATAAAGATTTGATTGCTAAAAGTATACATACTATATTTGGTTAACACATAGTATTATTACTATTATTTGATAAAACTATTATATTTTTAAAATTGACATATGATAATGTAAACATTTATGTGACAACATTTCTATCATATTTGACTATAAAATTAGAGCCTTTTGATACAATTACCACTAACATCATGTGTCTTTAGATTATGTTTTCTAAATTTCATACATATAATTATTCTTTTTACGTTTTCATATGCAAAAACCTCTTCATTCTTTTTCCACTTTTCTTATATAGTGATTTTTGGGCATTTTATTTCATGACTTTTAAGTCAAATGAGAGTTGCATATAAAGTAGTGCAACATCACAATTTGTTAAAAAGCTTGTTGTAACAAGGCTGGTGAGTCGGTAAAGTTGAAAAGGGGGCAAAGTGCCTAGGAAATGTAACACTTCCTATACATTAATAAAATACACCGCTGGCTACAAGACCGATAAGGACAAAAGAGATAGGGGGCTATGATTCCA